>JAGKTI010016274.1:0-19591 GCA_018397915.1 Birgus latro
TGCAGTATATTTTTCTGGTGGTTTTTGATGCGATTTGAGTTATTTTTGTCTTAGTTTTGTGTCGAAAATGCTTCATTTCACCTCCTCATCCAGACAAAGTTCATGATTGCAAAAGAGGAAAAATGAAGCATTTCCGACAAAAATGAAGGTCAAATTCACTCAAATCTCATCAAAAACTACCAGTGAAAATACACCATATTTTCTCAATAACTCAATGGCTTCCTCTGGTTCCAAGTGGAAACTCATAATAATGCTTAAATAATCAATATTACACCCAGTGGACAGATCACGTCTTACTTGTTCGGAAGCCACAGTGAGAAGAATTTGAATTTTCCACACACAAGGAATCAATGACCGGGCTTCAGATTGATTGGTAAAATACTGTCACATGACAAAGTATGGCTTTGAGTGGGTGAAACAGACCTAGCAGACTCGCATGCAGTTGACGGAAAGAGAAACACACATACAAACGCACGCATTTTTTACACGGACTGGCCGAGTCAAATCAGGTATGGATTTATGGGAAGTTTTAATTAAATTCATTATCTCTGTAAATATCAATTTCCGATTGGGATTATGGGAGTTCATTAGCATTCTTAGGTAATATACTATGCATTTATGGTGATAATATCCCTGAACTGCATGTTGGCAACTTGTAAAATAAGACCTCAACTCTTCCATCGTTAACAAAGCCCCCAGTCCCCGCACTCGGATACACTGAACTCCACCTAATCATTAATGTTTCTGTTTGTTTGAGCCTCCAAATATCCTCTTCCTTTACTGCCCAGGTCTCACTACCATACAGCATCACACTTCTAACATGCTGCATACAAAAATCCCATACAGCATTGCACTTCTAACATGCTGCATACAAAAACCCCATACAGCATCACACTTCTAACATGCTGCATACAAAAATGCCAGAGCATGATGGGAGAGCCCTCTCAGTGTCAGGAGAGGCAACAGATCCCAAAACTTCTTCCAACCACTTCTCACTCAACCCACAGAGCCAGCCCCACCTCCAGTTCATAACATGTCTCCCAAATAACAAAACTGTTCCTTACTCTCAAGAGACTTACCAGTAATTTCAGTCTTTTCATTCCTGACAATCTCCACATGTTCTCCCCGACATACTGCACACATGAAATCAGCATTATCTCAGTCTGCCTCTACTACCACTACATCTTTCATGCACCCACATATCACAAACACTGCACAAGATGGACTTATTTCCCACACTCTTGTGGCAAATCCCAGATGGCCACTCTCTCTCATTTTGATGTTTCCTTTTCTTTTCAGAGTGTGTTTTCAAGCTTTGATGGTTATTATTATTTTTTATAAGTAGTGAGTAGCGTTTAACTGTCGGTCTTTGTTTACAGTCGCAGCAGTGCCAAAGACAGATGGCCGCCATCCTAAAACACCATTTTCGTACAGTACTGATTTATCCTCATCATTGTTGGTTTGTTTAAACCTAATTCACATTACCTTAACAACCTATCCTCATTTATTCTGCCCTACCTATATTGAACCTAATTTGTCCTAACAATCTAACCTTTCATAACAAACCTAATTTAACCTAACCTTTCATAACTGACCTAATTTATCCTAACCTAATTACCTTTCATAACAGTAAGACCTCACTATAATGGACTAATTGGGGCTCAGGCCAGTCCGAAATATGCAAAATTCCAATTAAAGCGACATCCGGACTTACCCCTGCTAATACGGACATTTTCCGATATATCAGACATTAGTCCGGATTGCATCAGTGGTTTTCACCACCATTGCAGTGTTGTACTGTGTTATACCTTCAGTACATTAATCATATGGTATAATAATACTGTACTGTGCACTGAAAAACATGTTGTCAGGCAGTCTGGACTGCTTTCTGGCTTTATCGAACTTTTTCCGATATATAGGAGTTTAGTCCGGTTGCTCCTCGAGTCCGATAAAAGCGAATTCCGGTCTACTGATGTCCGTTATTAATTTATCCCAACCTTAGCATGTTTAATCTACTTTATCCTGACATGGAAAATGATTTCAGTGGGAAACAAACATCACACAGAGAGAGATGGAAATGTACAGTAGGCTATATGGGTATCGCGTAAGTATCACTCCGCAAAAAATAGGTAGTGATATCTTCTGTGGTGCAGGGATGGATGAGTTGGCTAAACTGGGTGTGGTTGTGGCATTTGGAGTAGGAAATGGGTAAATGATGCAGGACAAATACAGTGCTGATAACACTGACAATGTTCTCGGAACACACAAAAAATCACCCGACATAGCGGACTTGGAGTTTTATTCTGTATGTTTGGTAGGTCAGCCTGTTTTTGGGTGAAACTGGTCCTTCCAAAGATCAATGCCATCCCTATAAAAAATATCACATGCAGTAATTTGAGTAACAAAAGTTAGATCAGATAGTAGTCACCAAATGAAGAGAGTCCCATATGTATATGTATTTTTTCACCCCAGGTAAACAGTTTACATCGTCCTATGAGGAACCCATCTAAACTGGTAGTTATTTCACTTTACTTGCTGCCTATCACCAAAAGTAAGTATAAAAGGTGGTTTTTGTCAGATGTGAAATAAGTTAGAGACCAGTGTAATTCACCAGGTTGGTCGGGATCACTTGATGGTCATGATCGTCAGCTTTTACCCTCCTGGAAGGGAGCCGAGGGCTCATATAGTCCTATCTAAGGGCAAGGCTGTGACCGTCACACATGCACACCATCCCCTTGCTCAAGGGGGACAGTAACCACCCACTCCGTCAGTGAAACTTTTCGCAACCTGAGTGAGGCGCGAACTATCGTCTACCAGATGGCAACCGAGAATGCTACCACTGAGCCAGGGAGCATTGTGTTGCCCCACTGCTGCTGGCAGCACAGCCAGTCCTGCTATAAATTCAGATTGAGTGTGTTGCTGTCCCACTGGATAGCAAGATGTTACTTCAGTAAGCCCAAGAATTATGCAATCATTTCTCTCTTATGTTTCACAGTTTCCAACTCTACAAAGGTGGTAGTACATTATGCTAGACCCTCACTGTATCAGACCCCGATTTTTTAAAACTTGTATTGTTTCTGTTCTGGTGTTTGTGGCCTTGTGTTCATTTGCATATGACCCTAGTGAACTGCAGGCTGTAGTTGTCCTGTAGTTTACCAGCTTGGCAACTTCATTGTGGTGGATGGGAGAGAATACAGGGACATGCACACAACAGGGCAGTGAAGTTGCCCAGTTAAATTACTGACACTGTGTTAAGGCATTACAACCAACTAATTTATACAGTACAGTAATCACTTGATTATCCATACAGTCTGTATCCGTTCATGCTCCATATCCATTCATTAGGCCTTCATTAGGCCTTGGCTATATTATAACCGTAACCAGATTTATTTGTCCCTGACCATTCATTAAAGCTCTGGCTATGGCTGCTGGCCAGAAAAGTTCATTCTGTGGCTCTCCAGCTTCAGTGTCCACGCGTGGGTAATAGGCACTAACCCAGAAGGTGAGTGAGAATGGCTGTACGGGTCCCTATTGTATGGTCGAAATCACCCAGCCACCCTGATCAATGGAAACATACTATACTGTCCACACGTGAGGAAAACAGACATAAACCACAAAGTGAGCGAAAATGACTGTACGGGTCCCTAACATATGATCGAAATCACCCGGCCACACCAATCAATGGAAACATCCTGGCCACACGCAAGGAAAACAAATGTAAACCACAAGCTGAGCGAGAATGGCTGTATGGGTCCCTACTGAATGGTGGAAATGCCCCAGTCACCCTGATCACTGGTAACATTCCCGAGGCACACGAGGAAGACAGAGCATAATCTACAAGGTGAGAGAGAATGGCTGTACGGGTCCCTACGGTATGGTTGAGATCCCCCCGCCCCCGGCTGCCCGGATTAGACAGAAACTCCTGGTCATGCACGGCCATCCGCCCCAAATGGTCAAAGTAGCATCGCCCTCTGGATTACTCAGCCACTTCTTAAGCCTATAATGTACAGGGACCCGGTGTTTCTGTCACATTGCAACATTTGCTGGGGCGAGCAAAAAGGACCTTTGTGGTCATAGGTCAGCGTGCTGCTTTTTGCTTGAATGCTTGTAGCTAAGTGTGGGTAGAGACATGGCAACGTTGAACACTCACAAGCGCTACCGCACCTCAGTTCCTGCCTTTGTCTCTCCGCATGTGGATGTGCTTGGGTGAGGTTAAACAATGGCAGCTTCCATTGTAGCATTTGTGGTGGTGCCTTGCCTTTTGCAGGCCTTAATTCTCATCCACGGTGTTTTTGTGTGTGTTGATGGCCCCACTGCCACCCGAGAAACGCAAGAGGAGGGTTTTGACTCTGGAGAAGAAGCGTGAAATATTGGCCAAGGTTGCAGGCTGGCCAACTTCATGCATTCTGCATGAATTTGACTTGTCCGGCTCAACCTTGTCTGACATATCAAGAAATCATGGGAGAAGCTGTGTTAGTATGGACAGGACTACAGTGATACCACTCGAGAAGGCAAGTGGAAGGTGACGTCCCAGCCCTGCAGTGCTGTCATCGACCAGTCAACTTTCATTTGGTTCCGTCAGCAACGGGGTGCTGGCATGCTTGTACGTGGGACTGAGCTGATGACTGCAGCCGAGAAGTTTGCACGCAAACAATGTCCATGGCTTCAAGGCATCTGAGGGTTGGTCTTACTGGCTGTAAGACACATGGTGAAGCTTTGGATGCGGAATTGGAGGATGTTGAGCCATTTCGCCAGAAAGTGCAGCACCTGATCAAGAAGAAGGGCCTTGCTCTCGGTCAGTTGTACAGTGCTGATGAAACTGGCCTATTCTTCCGCTCAGTGCCCACCAACACCCTGGCAGAAGAGACAGAGAAGGCTGTGCCTGGTTGGAAGTTGCCCAAACAACATGTCTTGATATTGTGCTGTGCCAGTGCTAATGGGATGCACTGTCTCAGACCTGTTATTGTTGGATGTGCAAAACAACCACAATGTCTCCATGGGCTGATGGATAGCCTGCCTGTTGTGTGGTACCATTACTGCAAAGGTCTTCAGAGATTGGTTCCACAGACACTTTGTCAAGCAGGTTATCCGTTATCAGGTGGAGGAACTTGGAATCCCTTGCAGCCAGGTGAAGGCTCTCCTGATCCTCGACAATGCCCCTGCGCATCTGTCGGAGAAGGATTTGGTTGCTGATGGTGGGTGGATTAGGTGCCTATTTGTGCCACCTAATACGAGTCCTCTCATTCAACTAATGGACCAGGGTGTTATCGTGGCGGCCAAGAGACTGTACCGTTGGAGGTTCCTTGACGAAGTGTTGGTAGTGCTTGAGGACGAGGAAGAGGTCAACATACATAGGGAGCAGACTTTGGAGAATCTGCGGCGTTACAATGTCAAGTCTGCGATTTTCAACTGGGCCAATGCTAGGAAGGAAGTTTCCATCAATAATTTGGAAAGTGGTTGGTCTCGTCTCCTTCAGGGATGCGAGGGCGTGCACGTCCTCTCATTCAACTAATGGACCAGGGTGTTATCGTGGCAGCCAAGAGACTGTACCGTTGGAGGTTCCTTGACGAAGTGTTGGTAGTGCTTGAGGACGAGGAAGAGGTCAACATACATAGGGAGCAGACTTTGGAGAATCTGCAGCGTTACAACGTCAAGTCTGCGATTTTCAACTGGGCCAATGCTAGGAAGGAAGTTTCCATCAATAATTTGGAAAGTGGTTGGTCTCGTCTCCTTCAGGGATGCGAGGGCGTGCACGACTTTGAAGGATTTGACGTGGACGATTTCCACCTTAGGCTTCAAAACACATGCGAGGATGTGGACGTTGTTAGCAGTGATCCAGGTTATCAGACATTTTCTGATGTGGATATTGCCGCTGCTTTCTCTACAGGATCGACAAAGGAAAGCGACGAGGATGAGGACCCTGACGCTGGCCACCCTGCCACTCCAACATTCCCTCGTCTTGGTGTGCTGCAGGCTGGCATTGAGCAGGTGCTCAAATATGCCTAGTATTCGTACCATCAGTGCGACAGTATGTGCCACTCAAGCTGGTCAGGGATCTGCAGGCAGTCAGGGACACTGTCATCCTCTGACAAAATTGCCACACTTATCGTCAGAAGGGGATCGACTCCTGCAAGCCCGCCTCCCCCACGAGTGCCAGCCCCTTCTCCCCATCACGACCACCACCACCTGCTTGATCCCAATCTTCACCCTCGGATCCACAACCAAGTGCACCAACAGCCGTTGAGTCACCGTTAGACGTGAGCATGTGACTGTCTTCAGAGAGTCCTGAGATGGGTAGGGCTTCATTGCCTCTCTGCATGTCCCCGCTTATCACTCGGCTTCACCAGGTGGAGGAGGAGTTCTTTGACCTTTGCTAGGTTGCTCTGTTAGCTAGAAGACTACATGGGATACCTGCATGCCTGCTGCAGTCTGGCAGGTTATGACACCTGCTTGCTGTTCAGTGGGTGGTAAGTGCATTTTTTTTTTTTTTTTTAAGGGATTGCATGCTCATTCCAATGTTTGTTTTGATGTCTAATAATAGCCAAAGGACTGCACAACACTGCCAAAGTTGGGAGGGGTACTGTGCATTTTGGTAGGTTTATGTTTATGCATTGTTTTTCTTAGTTTTTAGGATTACATTGCAATGCATGTTTAGATGTCTAAAAACAGTCGAAAGGCTGCAGAACGCTGCCGAAAATAGGAGGGGTTTTGTACTTTTTTTAAAGGATTACATTGCATATTGCAGTGTGCATTTTGATGGTTAAAAACAACCGAAAGACCGCAGAGCACTGCCAAAATTAGGAGGGATACAGTACATATTGGTATGGTTTTGCATATTCTTTTGGTGGGGGGGGAGGGGATGCTCACCATCTACTCACTCGGTGTAGTGCTGCTCTCATTTTACTGCCCTTTCTTCTCTTCCATCTTTCCTTCATTCCTATCTCTTCTGCCTGCTGGTGACTCTACACTCCCTCTTCTGTCTTTTTTTCCTTCATTCCTTCTTCTTCCTTCAGCCTGTGGGTGGCTGTACACTGAGTGACAGGCCAAATGGTTTTTTGTACATCAGGAAACCAATTATTATGCTGGGTGTTAACCATATAACCAAATTATGGCACCTAGTGGTGTAGTGGGTAATTAAGGTGCTCCAGTTGGATTGAGCCAGTGCAGGTTTATATCCAAGAGGTAGTTTGGTTTTATTGCTCATGTAATTCCACTCAGCGATGAATGAGGCTGGTCACTTATCTTAAAATGTCAGGACCAACTTGCCTAGCCCTGGGCTCCAATGTTTCTCATGGAGCAATGCAGTATGATTTTTTTATTTATTTTTTTATTTTTTTATGCATTGTTTTCTTAGTGTTTACGATTACATTCCATACTGCAGTGCATGTTTTAACGTCTAAAAACAGCTGAAGGACTGCTGAACACTGCCTAAATTAGGAGGGATATTGTACATAAATATATTGTTTAGGTATGGATATAGATAAGGTGTGGGTGCAGTAGAGGATACCCCCTATCCATTCATTACCAGTATCCGATCATTCCTTTGGCTCTGTTATTACGGATAATCGAAGGATTACTGTATTACTTTTTGAGTACCTGTATTTACTTTTCTGTTACTGCACTTAGCTATAAAACTCTCACCTATTTATCTCATTCCATTCAGCAGCATGTCAGATTGAATTATCTTCCCTTTAAATTTAAACTTGTAGGCACATTATTTATTATTATTATTATTTTTTAGTATCCAAACTGGGCAGATGTTTGTCCTATATTGGATTTTTTCTTTGACCCTACCTCACTCCATTCATAGGTGTAAAAAAGAAGTAAAGAGGTTGGGATGATGATATTCAGTCCACGGGCACTACAGTTTACATTGTGTATTTGTGAAGACATGATGTAAACATTAATAAAGATACAGGAAAACAAAATATCCATTCTTGATACAGGTATCACAAGAAACAGTCTTGTAGCAACTTGAGCCAAGGACTGGGGGAGGTGGATCTGTGAAGCCATTTCTAAAGCAGGCTAAGGCAAGCCTGACTGTAACTGATTACATAAAAAAGATAAATTAATCATATCTCTAGGGACATGCATATTATGCTCTTTATTTCCATTGAGCTTAAACTTTTGGAACTGAAGCCTTTGTTCAGCTTAAGAGAGGTATCATACTGGAACAGTTAGACAGAGCATTAATAAACCCCTTCACTACTTCAGATCATTCTCAGAGTTAATATATAGAACATTAAAATGTTGCTTTTGTTGCGGACCTAGGCTCATCTGAAAGTGAACCTAGTGGACTGCAGGATAAAGTTTGCCATTTTTGTCCAATTTGCAGTCCTCCTTTGGAGGGATAGGGAATTAGTTAAATGTTTCTGTGAAGAAGCATTGGAGCAGAGGTATTATAATAGTAGTAGTTGTTATGCAGGCATTCCTCTCCAGCACCTTTAAACAGACATAAACAGCGTACCAGAGAACGCTAAGGTGGAATATTCAAATCGGTTTGGAAGAAATGCTACAAGGCCTCAAGGACCCACAAGAATACAAGTTTGGTTTTCAGACCACTAATTGTTATCTTTTTTTTTTTTTTTTTTTTTTTTTCAGGTGGTGTGACATGGAGGGATGGTTGGAGAAATGGAGACAGTATGTTCGTGGCCACTGCCTTGATGAAAATCTGACTGTATGATAGATAGTTCATTTACTATATATGGTATATTTTATTTTATTATTGCCATTATTTATTATTATTATTATTATTATTATTATTTTTATTATTCAGTGTTAGGTAGATGAAAGTCCTCATTAAAAAGGAATTGCATATTGAAGTTCCATCGCTGCCTATAAATTTATTAGCTCTTAGTTCACAGTACTGGTAGTTGTATGTAAAATGATTGTCTCTTACTGTAGAGTAGCATTTTTGTGCTTCCTTATTTGTTGTTAAATCCTCAATATGATATACAGAATTTTTGTATTAAAATTCCCTTGCCAGTCATTAAGTGTGACTTAAGGGTTAAGGGACTGAACAGGGAGGCTGCCAGGGATCGAGCAGCGTGGAGAGCCACCATTAGGTGACCAAGGCTGACGCATGCAAGCATGTTGGAGCCTTCAAAAACGAAACGATAAAATTGATTTGCCATTTCTTAATTTATCTTCCTTCTGCCTATGGGTGACTCTACAATGAGTGAAAATCCAAATGGTTTCTGGTTTGCCAGAAGACCATGAACTATGCTGGGTGGTAACCATATACAGTAATCAAATTATGGCTCCTGGTGGTCTAGTTGGTAATTAAAGTGCTCCAATTGGATTGTGTCTGTGTAGGTTTATATCCAAGGGGTGGTTGGGGTGTTTTGCTCAAGTAATGCCACTCAGGGATGAGTCAGGCTGATCATTAAAAGTCAGGACCAGCTTGCCTAGTCCCGGGTTCCAATGCTTCTCATGGGGCGACACAGGATTGGATGTTGGATGGATGGATGGATATTTGCAAAAGTTAATTGTATTTATCACTCAGCCAATATGATTATTGTACAGCTGTTTTTTTTTGTTGGTGATACAACCTCGTCTAGATATGAATTAAATGGGCCGCAGGCAGCACACCATTCTCTGTTGAGGGAATAGGGAGGAGTTGAAGGTTTATAAGACTAGGTAGTAGAGCTGCCAGATTATGTCATTGCCAGGATGTGAGGGCAAACTTCTTCAACACTGATTTCATAAACAAAAAAGATTTATTGACGTAATTCCTTCATAGTAAAATTGGATTTCAGGGAGTGTCCTCATGTTCCAAATGAAATCTGAGAACAAACACAGCTACTACAAGTGCCTGCCACCAACACCGTCACCACCACCACAACCACCACCACCAGTGCCATTGCTGCTCTTTGTGGCCTTCTGTGAGTAACAATATTTTTTCATTAATTGTTGCATTAGTTCAAAAATGGTTCTGCCAGTGCTATTCACCCCATCTTGGATTAAGGCTTTTGGTTATATGCATACTCATTTCACTTTAGCTTGACCTATGATTACTATTTTGTCATGGGAATGCTTGGGATTAAGGAATTTTGCGACAGACTGATATTGATTGAGAAATATTGACATAACGGTACCGGTAGGATTATAGGTCTTTGTTTTGGGCTGCATTGAGTCAGACTGTTGTTGAAGCCCTTGGATATGAACCCACTGGACTGCTGGCTGAAATATCCATTCTCCTGCAGTCCAAAACCCTTGTTTCATTTCGTTTTTGAAGGCTCCAACATGCTTGCATGCGTCGGCCTTGGTCACCTAATGGCGGCTCTCCACGCTGCTCGATCCCTGGCAGCCTCCCTGTTCAGTCCCTTAACCCTTAAGTCACACTTAATGACCTCGTCCCATGTCTTTCTCGGTCTACCCCTCCCAACCCCTCCCCCAGTATTAACACCTCTCACCCTCTGTACCCAATTATCATCCCCCATCCTCTCCACATGTCCAAACCACCTCAGCCTACATCTCCTCATCACAACACCAATACATTCCAGTCCCATCCTACCTCTCAACTCTTCCATTGTAAACCCAGCCCCCCCAGGCCTTGCATGCAGGGACGCACTGCACATCCACCTAATCATTGTCATTTCTGTACGTTTAAACCTGCGAATATCCTCTTCCTTTACTGCCCAGGTCACACTATCAAACAGCGTCACACTCCTAACACGTGCTGCATACAACGACCCCTTAGCACGTAAGGAGAGTCCTCTCAATGTCAGGAGAGGCAACAGCTCCCTGAACTTCTTCCAACCACTTCTCACCCTAGCAACGGAGCTAACTCCAGCCCCACCTCCGGCACATAACATGTCTCCCAAATAACGAAACTCCTCCACACACTCAAGAGACTCACCTGCAAGTTCAACCCTCTCACGCCTAACAATCTCCACCTGCTCTCCCCGACACGCCACACACATGAAATCAGCATCATCTCGCAGTCTACCTCTAATACCACTACATCTCTTGTGCACCCACTTATCACAAACACTACACAAGATGGAATTGCTTCCCACACCCTTGTGGCAAACTGCATATGGCCACTTTCCCTTTTTTCTGATTGTACCGCCACCAACCCTAGATATCATCACTTTTGTTTTATCTGCATTCACCCTCAAGTCCTTGTGCCCCATACCATCTCTCCACTTCTTAAATCTTTCCTCCACCTCCTTTTCATTCTCTGCAATCAACACCAAATCATCAGCATAGAACATCTCCCATGGGAGTCTGTCTCTGAAGTCACGATGATAAACAACAAGGGACTCAAAACTGACCCCTGATGCACACCAACATTCACGGAAAACTCATCACTCAAAGCTCCATTCACTCTTACCTGGGTGCGAGCACCCATGTACATGGCCATCACCACCCTAACCAGCCACTCTTCCAACCCTAGCTTTCTCATTGCCCACTTCACCACCTCTCTAGGGACTCTGTCAAAGGCATTTTCCAAATCAACAAAAACAAAATACAGTTCCCTTTTCTTTCCAGTATATTTTTCCTGAAGCTGTCGAACAATGAATATGGCATCAGTGGTCCCCCTGCCTGGCATAAACCCAAACTGCATCTCATCGATATTCACTCTTTCTGTAATCATACCTTCTAGAACTCTCTCCATTACTTTCATTATCTGATCTGAAAGCTTTATACCTCTGTAATTTCCCCTTTCCAGGGCATCACCCTTTCCCTTGTACACATTTACAATTACACTCCTCAGCCAATCATCTGGGACAACACACTCATATATAATCCTATTTATCAGGTCAGTGACTAACCTCACCCCAGTATCTCCTGAAGCCTTCAACATTTCGGCAGTCAACCCAGACACACCTGCCGCCTTCCCCACCCGCATCCTGCCTATTGCCTCACTCACAGTAGCAGCTTCAATCAAAGGCCAGGGGCCAAACACTGGATCAGCTGGCTCCAAACCTTCTATCCCAATCAAACTCCTCATTCAACAATTGGCTATAATGCTCTCTCCATGCATCTTTAATATCCTCACTGCTCACCACCACCCTTCCATCATCATTCTTTACACACTGCTCACCTACAATGTCCCGATTATCCCTCTTCACCTGATTTGCCAGCCTAAAAATCATATTTTTCCTTTCTCCATGATTTAGATTATCAAGTAAAAGTCTCTGTGACTCAGACTTCGCCCTGTATACCTCTCTTCTAGCCCTGCGCTTGGCAGCCAAGTACTCCTCCCTGTTACCACCATTCTTCCATTCCTGGAAAAGCCTTCTTTTCTCCTTAACTGCAGCTTCTACACCCTCATCCCACCACCAAGTTACTTTATGTCTTGGTGGGCCTCTTGTCCAACCGCATATTGTATCAGTAACTCTCAAGAGGTTGTTCTTAAGGGCTCTATACTGTTCATTAACGCCTCTATCTACGGCTTCCTGTTCAGCCACCACTCTCCTCATCTCACTATAAAAGGCATCCCTTACTGATTGGTTTCCCAGCTTCCATGTTTTCCTCCTAGGTACATATGTCCTCCTTCTCATCACTCAATCCTTAAGCACCATGTCACAAATCAACAGTTTGTGCTGCTGCACACACTCCTCTTTTCCTATAACTTTAACATCCCTCACTAATCTCCTATCAACCCTCCTGACCAGAAAATAATCTATCTGACTACTAATTCCCCCGGACTCATACGTAATCAACCGGCTGATTCTTTTCCTAAAATGTGTGTTGCACACAATCATGTCCATAGCCTCCCCATAGGATAAATGAAAAAAGATAGCTGAAGGGCATTCCTATACTTTTCCTTTTGTTTCAATGAAGTGGGAGGTTGTGTGTTTAGGTTTGACGATGCAGAAATGAGAATGACCATAGTTCATCCACCTTTTGGACTTGTATCTTTTGGTTCTTTCTTTGGTACATAAAAATATGGTAAATGAGAAGCTGAGAAATAGGCTGGGAATTGAAATAGTTGATGCTGTTATGTGAAAGGGGAGATCGAGGTGATTTGGACTTGGGGAAAATGGAGGATGAATATTGAGTGAAAAGATAAATGGGTGAATGTGGAAGTTAGAGCACGAAAACGTAGACCTAAGAAGACATATGATGAGGTTCTTCAGAATAACCTGTCCTAACCCTAATCCTAACTGCTGCCTAACAAATCAGATGTGATAAAATCTGACAAAAATTTTTAATGGCCGATATATCAAAAAGACACGTCGTAGAGCAAAAGAGTTGAAATTGATTCTCCCTGTCCCTCCCTATCCTGTTCTCAACATGAAAAAAAAAAAAACTGATCATAACCCTAGTACCAGCATCCACCATCCTAACTGACGATAAGTTAAACCTTTAATGATCAATATCTTGGAAACGGTGCGTTGTAGAATTAAATGGATGAAATTTGTTACCCCAAGAGCTCCTAATTCCATCCCCTGTAACCATTTGCTAACCAATTCTACCTTCACCATAACCCTAATGGCTCCTAACCCTCCTAACTGAACCTAACTAATACAGTACTTTGTTCTTGCTACCACCAGATTACTATAAACGGTCTGGCAGACCTGTTACTTTCAATATCAGCTCTGTCTCAACCTTCATACTGCCACCAGGAAAAAGACACTACACTGGTTAGTGTTGAGGTGCTGCTGTGGTTTGTTTTTCATATGTTCATTGAAGCATTACACTAGGTCAGCTTTGTTTTCTCCTGCAGAAAGGACTTGCTTCCCAGCAGAAAGGACTTGCTTCCAGCCAGAAGACTATTGTTATGGTTTTACTTGGTACACAGCTCTATAGTCCGAGGTTCTATGAATTCTTGTTTGGGCCTTAATGCTGTCACTCAAGCACTTGTCATATACAGTGAATTGGACCAGAGCTGCAGCCCGCACACTTGGCTAGTTTGAACACTCTGTCAGGGTACTGTGCACTGAGTTGAGCAAATGTCACATACCTCAAACGTGACCTTGGCTATGGCATTGTTTGTACCAATGCAAACCCGTCAGTAATGAGTGTATGTCAAGTTTCCAGTACTGTCTTGATGTACTCCATCGTAATTTCCTCCTAGTTAATGGGGGGTATCACTTCATGCAGGTGTTCATCATGCCTTTATCTGTGAGTAGACTCTGGGAACCAGGTGCATTTTTGAAGGGCATTATTCTGGTAAAGAGTACATGCATCTGAGAGTTCTGCACGAAAAGTCTCATATATACCTGTTCACCATTCATGCCGACTGATTTCCCCTTGACTTTCACTTCAACATGCCTGACGTTGTAAGAATGTTGGCCTGTTATCTTGGGCTCTTTGAATCACTTCACAGATGTCTCTGCCATTCTCTCTCTATTGTCCAGAGCTGCAGGAATGTTGTTGTTAGTGTTTGGTGATGCAGTGACACCTGTGGCTGTATCACCAATTTGTTTGGTTGCTCAGACTGAAAGGGTCATTGTAGGTACTGACAAAGTTTACCATCAGTTTTGAAATATCATTCCATTTCTTCACTAGTGACTCAGTCATTAGTGGTGTCTTGCTTGGCATTGCTTAGGCTACTATGGAGACTTTCCTGGAATTTTGAAGCATATTGAGTTGTGATTATCCTTGCCATGCACCATGGAACTAGTGATTTTTCACAGTGGATGACTTCTATGATCCCCTTTCCACCTTTCAGGTTCTTGTTTTCTTTAGTCTAGAGGGCACAGTCTATCCACATTTGAAATGATCATCAGTGTGCTTGGTAACAAAATTGCCAATTTGAAAATCTACCTGGATAGTTAAATGGAGGTCCTTCATAGTCAAGACTGTTGCAGGGAGGTAGCGAGCATAGTTCATTTGGTTTGCAGCAAAACAACAGAGGTAAGAATGCAGCTTTGGAAGACTAGCATACCTTGTGGTGCCCATTGCTAGAGGAGCTTATGAAGTTTCAGAGGCAGCATCACTCTGTAGAGGAACCTATCCCACAGCTGAAATGTTGGAAACTTATTCAAGGGAGGTTGAAGTGAAAGGGTTGTCGATGTCTCAGAAATGGTGCATTGCAGAGCAAAAAGGATGAAATTTGTGTTCAAATCAGATCTCTTTTCACCATTTTCTAAGTAATCCTAACCTCTCCTTGCACTAATCCTAGCAGCTCCTAACTCTTGTGACAAACCTAACTGATTTGTTTGTGCTACTGCCAATGTACTTTATTTGGCCTAATCAAGAATGGCTGAAGAGAAAAGGTTGTGGCTTAACTGAACAAGAACTCAGAGGACTGCTGGCTGACATTGCCTTTTTCCTGTAGTCCACCAGCCTTAGTTTGGGGGATTAGGTGGGAGCTCAGGGATATTTATGCAGCCAGACTGCAAAGCTGCCAGATTGTATCAGTGCCTCCACATGAAGGCAACCCTCTGCAACAAGGAACAGGTCTGTCACAAGCAAACTAAAGCCTGTCACAGTATAACAAGTGAGCTTCCCAAGTGATAATTGTAAATCTGCCCTCAGTTTGCGATAGACTTCAAAAATACCTGCTTGCAATATGGTAGCATTTCTTCTGGGTCTCTTGTACTGTCACTGAGCTCATTGAGATAAAGCTTCAAAAGGCTGAACATATGGACCAAGTTAAGGTGAAAGAAATGTAGTACAGCTTTTGACAGTTAACACTAGAATATGATGCTAGTCATGAAGTAGTGTTAAGGAAAGGATGTTGAGCCATCTTATTGTATCACAGAGCATTGAGAAATAAGCTTCAAAAGACTGAAAGTGAACCATGTTAAGGTGAGATGTATAGTACAAATTATGAAGGAGTACTGGTAGAATATGATGCTGGTCATGCAGAAATGTTTTGATGATGTAGAGTTATTGAATACTGTATTCTGATTCTGTCATTGAGCCATGTGAAGTTAGCATCAAAATGATGAAACTCTGAGCTTAGTTAAGGTAAAAGAAGTACATTACAGCTTTTGAAAGTAAACACAATGTGTGCAGGCATCTTGAATGGGATGCGGCCTGAATTTGGCTATTGTTTGTTTTCTCCTGAAGGGGATAACTTTGCAGGCTTCTAGCCTTGGGTTCCTACTTTTGCATTATAAAAATATGAGCTTTGTCATGAAGAAATGCAAGGAAAAGGATCTAGAACCATAGAAATGTCTTAGTCATTTAGCTGTGTGAAATAGACTTCAGAAGACTAAATATCTGGGCCAGTTTCAAGTGACAACAGTATTTTATGGTAAACAGAGCAGCCATAGGAAAACCCAGTGATATGGAGTGAGGCCTTTGAGAGTGAGGATGGTTTTTGTTGTATCTCTTGCCATTTTCTGGTGATAATTTAGCTTAATATATAGGCCGTGTTGACTTTCTGTGAACTGAATAAAATCAGGCATAGGTAAGCTGGAATAGAATGTGAAGTTCTTTATTCTCGGCCAAAACATTAATTACAAGAGTTCAACACTTTTGGTGCCCATGTGATGGTGACCATCGTCCACACAGTCAGTGTAGTGCTGCCTACTTCTTCCTTTACCTTTATCATTCTTCTTCTTTGTCTGCCCTCCTCTCATCCTGTTTCATTCATAATTCCTGCTACTTTTTATTACTCTTCTTTCCATTTTAGGTGGCTTTACATTGAGTGACAAGCCTAATGGTTTCCTGTAGGCCAGGAAACCATTTATAATACTAGATGATAACCATATAATCAACTCATACATGTTCCCTATGTGTCAACAAGTGGGTTGGCAGAGGTTTATTGCCCCTCCCCATAAAACAACTCTTCAGTTCAGGCTAAAACTGCCAGCTTCCTGCAGACCACCATCCTCCTTGAGTGTGATAGGAAGTTGATGGATATTAGTTTAACTGGACAGTTCCACCATGCAGCTGTATTGGTGCCACCTCATGAAGACCTCTCCAGCCTGTTATTTTTTTTGGGGGGGGGGGGGGGGGTTAGATACAACCATGGTAAATCCATTCAGTATGAGAGGTCTTTCCTAGTTTAACTCCTTAACCGCGGGGTTGTCGGATGCAGTCCTTGCGCGTCCTGCGGGATATTCGCACTCCAACTGACTTTTTAAAAATATTTGCCAAAAATCAGTTATTAGTCCTAGAATATTATAATTACATATGCATATGGCACTTACCTTCAACTTTCTCCTGGGATGTTTGTTGAGCCTTCTTCGACTACTGTAGGACTTGTGGAGACTTATGAAGTTGGGTAACGAAGTCTCCGCTTTACACTTCCCGACATCCCGTAATATGATTACCACAGCCTGATATTATTACTAGAAACATTACTCAATGATTTTCAAGAAGTTTGGCATCCATACTCCAAATAAAAAATACTGTGAAAGCAATGTAAATTACAAGTGCGTACGGGCCTCCCACCCGAGCTCATTCGCAGCTGGTATTCTGTCATTTATTATTCATAAACACAGTCGCACTTTATATTCCTAGTACTTTATTAAACTTATATATATCTACAGTATTTAGCGATAAGTTTTCTTCAGTAATAGTAGTATATTTTCATTCCAGGCATTTACCTTCTCGTTCAGTGAACTACGTAGAGAGCGAAGCTTTCACTTTCACTGTCATTACTCCAAGTATCAGTAACTATCCATCATTAACATCGATATTTCAGCCAGTTCACGTCCACAGCAGAGTCACGTAGTCCTTTACTACTTCCCACACAATGTTTAGTAGGGGTAGAGGTCACAGGGCCCTTTGCAATGGGCACAGAAGTGGCGGAAATGGAGGGGTGCGAGTTCGACATGATTCCACCTTGAAGGACGACACTGAACTGAATGATGTAGCTTATATTGGGCAGCCAAGGGTTGACAATGTCAGCTGCTAATTTATATGCTATGAAATAATTTGTAGGAAATCTAGACAATACATAATAAATTAGGTAGTTCCAAGTGAATGTAAATATCACTCAGGCTTCTCCCTTCCTTTCTTATATATATTTATATTACAAGAATAGGTCATATGGCATACAAGTGCACGTGGGATGTTCCATGTGATAATTAGCCAATTCCAGGTGTATAGCACTATCAGTTACCATATTTTTTTATATATATATTATTTTGTATAAGAATAGGGCATAGGGCTCATTTTAACGGATGAAATCAGTGGAAAAATCCGGGGAAGATTTGCATAGTGCAGCGCGGCTGAGCAGGTGAGAGGAGAGGGTAATGGAGGGAAGGTAGGGAGGGGAGTCAAGAATGGGGGAAAATGGCTAAATTGTCAACAATGGATGGGAGTACTGATGACATTAGCAGCTCTGGCTATTGTTGGACATTGGCAGTACTGATAGATGATACAAGTCACCACTTGAAAACCCGGGCAAATTCAAAACAACACAGAATCACAAATTTGACGCCCTGCAGTATGATCCATTGCGCCCGAGTGTCACGACAGTGCCGATCCGCGGTTAAGGGGTTAATTATATCAGTTAGTTTGGCCACGTGGAGGGAAGAATAAAGTACGTAACTGACTAGGACAGCGTATGCGAGTGAGGTGGAGGCATGACCGTGGATGAGATGAAAGATTGGGGTGGAGAGACACTATATGAGTGAGGGGATTTGAGTTAGAGAAGGAGACTACTGATGGCAGGAGACAGATTGACATGGAGGCAATTTATTTACCACCTCTTCCAGGATTAAAGCATCCATTGACAATTAGGTAGACAGTAGGTAGGCAGATATTTTGGACAGGCTTAAGTTTCCCCTTTACTCTAGTCCACCATCCTCCTCTTGAGAGATAGGGAAGAAGTTGGGAGGTCTGTGTATTATTGGATCATGCTGTTACCTTGTTATAATCAGTTTCAAGACATAAATAAGGCCTTCTCCAAAATCATAATGAAGCCAGAACAACCGTCACAATAAATAAAGAGCATGGACAAAAAAAAATACAAAAAAAGTCAATTATAAATACAAAAAAGGACAAAACATCATAATCATAAGCAGAAAACAAACAGTCATAAAATAAATAGAAAACAATAAATAACCATAAAAAATAAAGCAAGGACACATAATACAATTGCATCTGTACGAGTATTTTTGAACTTAATTGGGATTGGGTTGGCCCATAGTTCAGAAAGTTAGAACATGAAATTTGCCAATACTGTTTACTCTTGACAAAAGTATAGTAATCATTGGTGAAGAAGTGAACTCTGGTAGCAGTTGAAGCAGAGTAACAATTTTTTTTTTAAATCTTCAAGTATTCTGTACAGTACAATATGTACAATGTTTGGTAGATAAAATGCAAGAGCTGTAACTCAGCAGGCTTCCTAAAAAGCACGTACCTCCAGAATTTCTGAACATGAATGTTTATGAATTGGGTTGCAACCATATAGGCAACATTAAAAACTTTGTGAGTATACAGTACAGCACTTGTGTGTGCTGGAGATCGTGAGTGTTTGTGACAGCTCTTTGTATTGCATTTCTTTTATCTTAAATTGGCCTAAATATCAGTGTTTACCTTGTAGCTTAGTCTTTGTAGCTCATTGGCAGAAAACGACATTGCTTTGGCTCAACTTGTTATCCATAGTCTATCTATCTATTGCCAGACGCCTCAATCCCGAATGGGGTGGCCACAAACAAATCGCCTCCATGTCACTCTGTCCCCTGCCATTTCACTACCACGCTTCCAACTCACACCCCCCTCTCTC
>JAGKTI010016275.1:0-5000 GCA_018397915.1 Birgus latro
GCTCCAACATCCACTGCCCGACCTTGTATCTCTTTTATAACCCCATCCATATACAGATTGAACAACCATGGAGACATGACACATCCTTGTTTCAATCCAACCTTCAAATGGAAAGATTCACTCAGTTTGCCATCCACACGCACTGCAGCCTTAGCACCCTCATACATACTCTTCACTGCCTTCAACAACTTCCTATCCACTCCATATATTCTTAATACCTTCCACAAACCTTGTCTATCCACCCTGTCATATGCTTTCTCCAGATCCATGAAGGATGAAAAATCTACTTCACACAACTCCTGCTAATAATAATTCAGGAGTGAAGAAATTCGTCTGAAGACAACAAAAATAAAAAGTAAATCATCGAAATGGAGAGGCTAACGACAACCTTACCACGAACCTCCTTGAAACATCGGATGTAAGTTGAAATATGATGAATGTTGAATGTTGTAAGAAAGGTACCGGGTATTAGCAAAAATAACTATGGAGAAGTAACAAAAATATAACAATCCGTAATGGGTGATGAACTGGTTTGGTCTACTAACGGGTGTAGTGAACATGAGGTATTTTCTAAACGGGGTGTGTCAGTTATGTCAGCAGTGTTACATCGGGCATCCGTATTAAAGTTTTGATGGAAATATACATTAGACATTTTTTCTTTTTTCTTTCGGGTCCGTTTGTTGTGGAGCTTCCAGTAGGCTGCGAAATAAACTGTGATAAGTTTTCACGTATTTGGGTAAATTATAGTCTCTAAAGAGTGTACAAATATCAGGTAATTTCCTTAAGGGGTGTATAATTATCTCAGTAATATTACATCGGGTATCTGAATTTAAAACATTGATATGTAAGTGACTTAGACAACGACGCTTTTATTTCAGTTCTCTCGGGTCTGTCTGTTGGCGAGTCTCCATGCTCCCCAAGAATGTCCCAGTATTACCTGAGGACAGCCCGAATGCGGTCCTGCACGAAGGTCTCGGAAGGCTGGTTGGGGGCGACTGTGAAAAAGGAAATGTGTTTGGAGCTGTGTAGGCTGTTGGGGAAGGCACTGGGGACGACTGTAAAAACGGTCCTTAGTTCATGACGCCTCAAGGGCTGCACAGGTGAGTACATGGAAAACTTTTTTTGCCTTTAAGTTATTAACAGGTCCCTTGAAGATCTTAAAACATTCATTTCAGTTAGCTTACTTCTAAATAATGTGCCACGAACAGAGAAAAACAAAATGGAAAAACACAAATTTAAAGTTTGCCAAAATATAATATCTGACAAATACGAAAAAGAAATTATTGTTCACGTACCAAACACGTTTCACCACAGCCACGGCGTTGTTTGCAACACTATTAGCTGTTAAGCAATGGAAAATGGTAGTCTGTAAAAGTGGCTTGAATGTTGCTAATAAAGCACTGGTTCCATAGTTATACCTTGTTTGCAATATAGTACACTAATATGCATTTTCTGCTTGTTTCGTCCAATAATGATGTTTCACTTGATCAATCATATTTATATTTTTCAAGCTGTCAACGCTTCTCCTGTGTTATGCTAGTTTACGAAATCCCCAGAAATAAAGAAAAGGATGGTTGATCAGACGCGCCACACACACGCTTCTCGAACACACAGAGACTTTTTATCATTAATTCGTTGATGCCCAGGGTTACTGTGTTTGGAATTTTGTACGGTACTTAGCCTACCGCCCTCTGCCTACCGGCTCATAGTCGCATACCTTACAGGTCCAAACCTTGGCGATCTCTCCTTTATTAACTTTTGAAAATGTGCAGCTTTATTTTTTTTTACCATGGGCATAAACGGGTTTATCAGTCACGTAAATCAAAGATATTAAGAAAAAAATCATGACATGGTTTACTTTAACACAGCTAATGCTTGTGGAAGCCTAATGGCACAGAACAACATACTGCACTGCACTGTGCTGTAGTGAACTGGACTGGGCTGGAGTGTACGAGTACTGTGGTGGCTGGCACGCAGGGGCATGGACGGGCAGCTTTACTATTCACGTTTATGCTATGTGTTTCGGAGCATGGACAACTGATCTGCAGTGCCAAGGAACATCACTTTCTCACTGGGGAAGTAACCCATCCCTACTCAGTGCATCAAAAGGGTAGAGGTGTGGAAGGCATTTGAGTGTCGGATGAGAAGTGCATTTGGAAACTTATGTTAGAATAGCAGTGCTTCAATGCGAGTCTGTTTATGTCATCACGAAAATCTCGACAATCTCGACAGGGTGCAAATATATGTGAACACTTGTAAGGACATATTACTGCACCCTCTTCCGGCCCGGATGCGATCGAACACACTTCTGGTCGACTGGTTGTTTCGCGCACAAGCGTCCAGACCGCCAGAGACTCCAATGGAAAGCAAGGAGACTGTGTAAACATAAAAAATAAAGACGTACAGTACATGGTATGACAGACAATAATGACAGGAGGCGTGTGTTCCTCTGCTAACTAGGCTCTGACAACCAGCACCTTCACCGCCATACCGCACGTAAGTTGCCACGCACGGGTAATACTGCGTAATGGGGTTGTGATGCGTAACAGGGTAAAATCGAATTATAGGGCTGCGTTGCGTAACAGGGTACTATTTGCACCTGACGGAACTGGGCCACTTCCACAATTTTTGTGGTGATTGCGTGACATTCGATGAATCATAGTTACGAGATAATAATGAGTCTCCTTGTTTACTAGTCAAACAGTCCTTTCAGCCTGACTACACTTCACCATTAACTGCACTGAAAGGTTTTTGAGACTTTTGCTAGAGCAAATTCGCTATAGGCTCCTTTATGTAGGTGAAAATAACTGGAGTGTTGTTTATCTCTCATCGTGGGTTCTCTTTCGAAGTGATAATATTATCCTCTTGAAACCGGTGACGTCCTTGTTTCAATTTATTCTGGTTACCTCAAAATGACTTTATTCAGCCTACGATATACTTCTCTTAGTGCGCGTCCACACGTGTGCTCGAACAAGTGCTGGCAAAGGGTAATCAACACAGTAATGAAAACGCTGCAAATATGTTGGGAACAGCAGCCTTCAGATCATGTTGGCAACATCATGATGAAGTCTCAGCTGCCTGGTATGGACACACTTATCCCGTCGCCTCTGCTGTCAGTGTTCGAAGCTGCACTGAAACATGTTTGCATACATGTGTCCAAGTACTGCTGCATACATGTACCCAAACATGTTGCCAGCTGTATTGCCAACATATGTTCGAGGGCACGTGTGGAAGCGCCCTTACTAAGCTAACCGAATTCGCCCGGAGACAGCAAGAAAAAAAAAAAATGATATACCCTAGGGGACACCTTACTGAATGGGTTACTTTGGTAAGATTTCCCTGAACTTCTGCATATGGGTCCAGAACTGAACATCGTATTCTATGTGGGTATAACAAGGCTCTTATATAATGTCGTAAATGTATCTCAGGTTTTGTATTTGAAGCGTCTCTATATCACTTGCAGTATAAAACTGTATATACTTCCTTCAGTCTTATTACACTGCTGTGAGAGTTTTGAGATGTACAAGAAAGTCATCCCTAGGTCACTAATCCCTTCACTATGATGAGATCTTTATTCGTTTTATGCAAAAAGAAAGAATCAAAGACTGAACGCCTGCAAAAAGTTGCCCATGCCAAAGAAAACTGAACTAAAGACGGCCAAAATCAAGATCCGTTCACTCTGGAATGCCTGTAGCAACAATGCATCTTAAAAGACTGAAGATCCAAAGCGGAGGGAATAGACTGAGGAAAAAGCCTGTGCTGATCAGTTATAAACATGAAGGACTGAGAGTACCGTAATGAAGTAGATAAAGGGGTCTGTTTCCATCACCTTCATTACAAGTTATTTTTCGTAATTACAAGAATAGAATAAAAGGATGTCACCGTACTGAAGAGATTAACATGGGAGGCCGTGTTCCCCTGGGCTTCTGAGGCTTACGTCTTACTTAGCAATTATTTGTCAACTGTGTTGGGCTATGCTGTGGCCAACTTTGTTACGTTTTACATCGAAAGTACGAGGAACCGCTGATCTCTTCTACTTTGCATTACACTTGACGCTGAAGGACAGCCTACACGTGGTGGCACTATGCAGTCTGGGTGAAGCAGTTGCGGCTTCCATCCGGAAGCCAAATCATCCCATACTTCATTGAACCTGGCCGTGAAAGACCCTGGTGAGGCGTTCTATCTTACAAGAGGGCACCGGATCCCTTCAAGGTGTATATACTGTGCGACGGCCACACAGAAGCAGTTGCTTACCTGTGGTCGACAGGTCTGCTCGGCTAGACAGACTGGATATAAACAATAACAATCACAGCAGCAACAACAAAAACAATGCCACGCTACACCAGGTGTGAGGGTTAATCCACGTCAGATCCTGTCATACCTACTTAGTCCAGGTGTATCAACCGAGACTGATTCAGAGCAAGTTCTATCAAGTCGTGTATATAGCGCCCCTATCCAATGCAGGCACACTTGCCATGTCTTATTCTCTTTACTTTATTACTGTATACATACCGTGAGAGAGACAGACAGACAGACAGACAGAGACAGTGAGGAAGTGGCAGGAGAGGAGTGGGCAGAAAAGGAGTGGGTAAGCTGAGACGGTGAGGCATGAATGGGAAGAGTAGGGTTTGACGATGGCCTTTCTAGACTGACCCATGAACGCTAACCTTTATGGAAATTCGATGGGAGAGGAAAACAATACAGACAGACTAACAGACAGACAGACAGACACAGGATGATGATGAGAAGCAGGAGGAGGAACAAGAACTGGAACAAGAACGAGAATGAGAAAAGTAAATCTCCATCGCCCTTGCATACTGAATTCTTTAGTATAAGTAAATCTTATAAACACACACACACACACACACACACACACACACACACACACAACTCAATTCCCCCACCGCCCTTCATACTATTCATTACCACGTCACTCATTCAATTGGCCGTTGGCTGCAGGGAAGAGAGAGAGAGAGAGAGAGAGAAAGGATGATAAGGAG
>JAGKTI010016275.1:7500-12370 GCA_018397915.1 Birgus latro
ACCCCTTTACGTAGTTACCTGAGGCAATTGGCTTAATTTCTCTCTCTCTCTCTCTCTCTCTCTCTCTCTCTCTCTCTCTCTCTCTCTCTCTCTCTCTCTCCTATACCTTGCCTGGGTCAGCCCCTATAGTTTAGGCTGCTGTTCACACGCGTCCCTTTATGTTTCGCTTGCTCCCTACCCCATGAATTTGAAACAGTGACAGAGAGGGGGGGAGGGAAATAGAAGGAAGCGCAGAGGGCCACACCATTCCATTAAGGAACTATTATTTTTCTTTCTTTTTTATTCTTCTTTGTCTTGTAATTTTAACCCCTCCTCCCACGAGCGTACTCTGGCAACCATCTGAGGCTCCTTAGCTTCTCTTACATATTTATATCTGTGTTTGGACCCTTACTACTAACCTGTATATTACCTGTATAACGCATGATTTAATTAAGACCGATACAAATAACATGAGAGAAAATTAAAGAATATTAACCCACGTTGTTTTATTTTTCCCGTACACAGGTTGATGATGATGATTATCATGATCATGATCATATTTATAAAGCTGATGTTGATGATGATAATGGAGACGATGATAGTGATGATTATTCTGCTGATCAAGGTGGTGGTAATGACGTTACGACAGCGATCTTCATGACCACGATGATCTTGATGATGATGATAACACAAGAAGGTCGAGCAAAAGAGGGTGCTAAGAAAAAGTGTGTGTGTGTGTGTGTGGAGGAGGAGAAGAGTGTGTATGTGTGTGTGTGTGTGTGTGTGTGTGTGTGTGGAGGAAGAGAAGGGAGTACATCCTACCCATCCACCTCTAACCCCTGCAGAAGCAACTGTGAGAGGGTGATGAAAAAGACTATGAAAGAGGAAGTACTGTCCAATGGAAAATGAAAAACATGGAAGACTGAGAGAGAGAGAGAGAGAGAATTACATAGTTACATAATTACATACACAAACCACACAGACCTTACGGTCCCTACGAGGCGGTTCGACCATAACACTAATACAGTATTCAAATCACAGAAGTAGGAGATGAGGATATCACAGAAGATGGCTCTCCCCCATCCTCCAAACCCTCCGGCTTTTGCCATACAGGGAAAAAACGAGAAATAACACCTTCCAGGATTAAAATGCCTGAAGGAAAATTTATAGGGTCGGCAAAGGTATAATATAATGGATATGTAAAGGCTGGGCATACAGCCACATATTAAATCTAATCTTATTCCATGCACTTTCTTTTTTTTTTTTTTTTTTTTTTTAAGATAGG
The DNA here is from genome assembly GCA_018397915.1 of Birgus latro. Taxonomy (NCBI): domain Eukaryota; kingdom Metazoa; phylum Arthropoda; class Malacostraca; order Decapoda; family Coenobitidae; genus Birgus; species Birgus latro. Next base: position 8,765 of record JAGKTI010016275.1, read on the forward strand.
GGTAAATTTAAAATGTATAATTTATTGCTACGTATGTTTTCAAAAATCGTACGCACACGCACTTAGACCTAAACACAAAAAGGCCTAAGCTCATAATATGTTCATGTCAGGACTTTGATTCATATACGGGGTGATACAAAAGTCCCTCTGCATTTGAACAGCGCGGTGCATTGAGTGATATGAAAAAAACTGTGTTCAGAATTTGTTTTAAACCGAAACAAAACTCTAACACTTTTAACAAACGCACAACACAAATTTAGGATCAACTTTTCATTAAGTGCTTTTATTTAATTATTATAGCTAATAGTATAAATCATACCATATCAGGCAATATTAAAGTGCGCGGGGGCTTTCTGATCACTCTGTATATACACTGCACATACATCCATATACAGTACTTATACACGTTTCACGTCCCGAGAGAACAGACAAGAACAAAGATACGCTGGTGAAGGCGATGGCCAACATCTGGTACAGCCACTCTACCCTCTCATTCCCGGAGACAGGAAATTCGTGTGCATACACATACATATGTGCATGTCTACACATACTTAGATATGAACACAGATTTACTTTTGTTTAAACATAATACTGATCGCATCAAGACGTATATCTAATCTCTTCTTAAAGATATTTTTGGTTCTGCTTTCGACTACATTCCTAGGGAGTTTATTTCAGTCATTTACAATAAAGAAGCTGAAGACGTTTATGGCAATATCAAGATTAGCCTTCCTTGCTTGCAGCTTTATGCCATTTCCTCGAGTTGTGGTCTCGGTAATAAATAAGTTTAAACAGATTGTTTGACTCGATACTACTAAAACCAATGAGTATTCCAAAACATTCATTATGTTGTTCCCTGATTATACGCTTTCTAATTGAAAATAAATTAAGTTCTTTAAGCATCTTGAGATATGGCTTATTTCTCAGAGATGAGAATAGCTTTGTAGCCCTGCGTTGCACAACTGTTGCTCTGAATCGTTGACTAAACATGATGCCCAAAACTGAGCCTCAACCTCCAAGTGTGGACTAACGATGTTTTCGTATAGAGGGACCACAATATTTTTGCTATATAGGTAAAATGTCTTCTGATGAATCCCAGGGCCTTGTTGGACTTAACTGTATTTCGTAATCGTACTTTTCATTTTTTGTCACACACTGCATTAGCAGGCATTTACTTACAAGAAAGGGTATTTTCCATTTTTCTACTCATTCTGCAAAATTATTAAGGTCATTTAGAAGGCTAAGTCCACTCCTCATCAGTTAGCACTGTATTCCCGATTTTTGTGTCTTTCACAAAGTTAGAAATGTTGTGTAGCCCAACATCGATGCTGCTCTTAAACACTGTGAACAAAACTGGCTCCAACACGTATCCCTGAGGAACACCACTAGCAACGGGGAGCCAGTGTCACTCTGCCCCATTTAATACGACACGTTGTTTTTAGTCACTTAGCCTGCTACCTATCCACCTATGAATGTGACCGTCGATTCCTAGTATTTTCACCCTTCTCATTAGCGTATTAAGCGGTACTTTGTCAAACGCTTTTTTTGGGGAGAGAGAGAGAGAGAGAGAGAGGGTTAAAAAAAAAAGTAGTTTCGTCAACTGCATACCTGCGTCGTGCCGGTATAAGCAATCATCAACCAGTATAACCGTCAACATGCAATCGTATCATAGAAACAACAGCTGAAACTGTCTGTAAGTCAGTTCATGTGTTTCAGAAGTAGGTGGGATGGGTGGAGACGAGGGGGTGTAATGTGGTGTGATGAAGGCTGGTACAGACTACTCATTTCATCTTAGCTTGGTTCAGGTTTCGTTGCTTTGCAGCTTGTTCCACGTACCTGAAGGGCAGAAAACGTCAATATTACCGCCATACATACCACAGCATCCTTTCCTGACTGGCGCCATATTGTAATGTACCATCTCAACAGAGCAGTCAGTATGTAGAGATGACAATTTTAGGACTACTTAAAGTAAAAAGAGTATAACAGCGCATGTTGGGTGAAACGCATGCTGTGAAGATGGGTGTTGTGCTAGTAGATAAGTTGGTAAGGTGCATATCAAAAGTTGGGGTAGCACAAAACGGGTGGGGTGGGTGAAAAGGAGTGGGTGGGGCTGGAGTAGACAGTGGTGGGTACTGAGGCAGGGCGGGATTAGCACACCTTGTGAAAATCGGCATTTCACTGGCAGTGGGGCAAGATTTCTCATAACCTCTTCAGTCTGGTGATGTATTTTAGTTTTTACTTGCTACTGCAATGCGATTTTATTTAGCGCAGGAGACCTATTAGTACCGAAGGGATTAATGAAGGTAATGTCTAACTCTTCCAGTTCGCTATGCATCTCCAACGATGCATAAACTCGTCTGGCGATAGTAAGATAAAAGTGGAAAGTTCCTCACTGCATTCAGAGTTTAATCAGTTCATTCTGATGACGTATTGCAGTCTGGCTTACAACATTCATACTTTATTTTCTACTTGATATAAACTTATCGATTAGATATTACACAAAGCTTTCGTAAACCGTTTGACAACAATCATATGGACCGTAACGGACACAAACTGGCTGCTGAAGACCCGATGAAAGTGAAAACAACGACAACGGACTCAAAGGATTCAAAATTCGATGTGTAGGGTTTGAAGAAGGGTGAGAGTTGTAGAGGGGTGGGCGTGGATGGGTGGTGGGTGGTGAGGCGGGGCGGAACGACCACACGTATATTGGCGATGTATAAGGGTGAGATGTGGCAGTAGGGACAAATTACTCTTAATTCTTTCAATCCGATGACGTAGTTTTCAATTCTATCAGGCCTCCATGAGACAGTCCAACTTATGGTAAGCATCTTGAACGTGAAGGGATTTATGAAGGCGATATCTAACGCCTCCTATTCGAAAACTCCTGCGGGGAGCATCAACAATTTAAAAACAGAAATCTACGTCACCTGACTCAAGCTGATTCAAGTTGGATATGGGTGGAGGATATAAAAAGGGTAGGGAAGGTGGAGGGATGAGGGCAGGAAGGGGAGGGTGGGTGGGGGGGAAAGGCAGGAAGGGGAGGGTGGGTGGGGGGGAAAAGTAGGAAGGGTAGGGTTGTCGGTTAGCGATACAGGGGTTGCCATGGTTAATTCCACAGCGATCTTCAAGCACAGTCCAAAGCCAAGATATAAAATGCACTCGCCGTTCCCACTTTCCATAAGTCTACTGACGAAGATAACACTTATAAAAATGATAAGATTAAGCAGTACGAGAGAGAGAGAGAGAGAGAGAGAGAGAGAGAGAGAGAGAGAGAGAGAGAAGGGGGGGAGGGAGGGAAGGAGAGGTCTATTAAAAGTCCTACACGTCATATTCTCGTCAACTTGGGAAGCTTTTTCAGAACCTCTTCCTCAGCAGTTTATGTTTAATACCAATATTGAGTTTTATTTATATCTCTCGTACATCGACACAGATTACAAATAATACAAGAATATAAAAGCATACCAGACACATTAACTGATAACGATGAGGTGTTAGGGAGCCTCCCCAGGTGAATACTGGACTATGTCGTTCCCTGTATTCCACCAGTGAGAGTAGACCTCTCTCTCTCTCTCTCTCTCTCTCTCTCTCTCTCTGAATGGTGGC
>JAGKTI010016276.1:0-19590 GCA_018397915.1 Birgus latro
TTCCGGGAGACGTTTTGAGCCGGAGGGGTTACATATAGATTTCTTTAACCTCTTCACTGTACCAGGTTCATCACGAACTGAATGCAATCGTGTTAGTAACCCCCCTGACTGCAGTGGTTGTCCGTGAGCTAAATACTTCCACGTAAAATGAAATAAAGTACAAATTTCTTCATTCTCGATTGAAACGTACATTGTTATTCTCTGACAGGTTTGATGCCCTGCTTTCCTCTTGAACATTGTAAAATTTTCTGCCGTCAAGTGAAAATGAAATAAAAGTTAGTGTAATCGCAGCCAATGGGTAAAAAAAAAAAAAAAGTCTTGGTCGTGAAGGGTTTTATTCACTGTCAGATTTATTTACATATAGCCTCTGGAGTCCGTTTTCTTTTACACTCGTTCTTGGAGTCGTTAAACGCTTTATTCATCCCTTCAGTTCGATGACATCTTTTTCATCAGCAACACCAAAGGCTCAACTACTGTGATCGAGCCCATGTTTATGTATGAGTCTGTATGTACTCGTATGTATGTATGTAAAAGACCATCATGAATGCTTGATCCAATATGGATCAAAATTGGCACATACATTGTGTGTGGGTCTGGGAGGAAGTGATTTGATTTTGATACGGATCAACCAAAGATCAAGGCCTTGGATCAGGATCAAAATTCAGAGGACGGCGTTATCTCATGAACACAAGATCTAGTTCCTGTCAAATTTTAGAAATGATTCGACTTTGACACAGAATGATCAAAGACCATGGTCATGGCTTAAAGTCAGTGTTAGGGTGCGACATTGCTGTGCTGTCTGGGCACGTTTGCTCGTAGGATAGTTTTTCAAGCATCAAATGATCTTGTTCATCTTAGGGTCATGTCTGCTATTCTCGTCCAGCAAATGCCAGACGATTTTATTCAGTCGAGAGTGATTCATAGGAATCTGAGTACTGATACTGTCGCTATCAACAGTACCTGATTGGAACATCACTAGATTTCTGTTCCATGTATTGCCAGGTGATTTTGTTCAACTGAAAGTGCATAGTAGTATTAGGCCTTTTTATTACGCTGTTGCTGCCACAACTGAGACTAACTTGTCCACACGTGTCATGCTGTTGGCAGGTGTATGAGCAGGTGTCCAAGATACCTGGTGTGAAGGCATATAGGCGAGAGGACATCCCACAACACTACCACTACCAGCATCACAAATACATCCACGAGATTATTCTGATCGCTGAAAAAGGTATTTATTTTCCGATTCACGTTCTAAACACCACAGGTACAGTAAAAAAAAAAAAAACATTAACTGAACAGGGTGAATGTCGATGTTCAGTTTATATCTCACCCATCAATAAGTTGGAAAATAGATGATGATGATGACGATAATGTTGTTGGTACTGGTGGTGATGATGATGATGCTGTACTGTAAGTCACTTCCAGTAATAATAATAATAATAATAATAATAATAGTGTAGTAGTAGTAATGATAATGGTAATAAATGCTGATAATTGCGGATTTCAAAATAAAACCCCTTTGTTTGTTGGTCTGAAGGGTGTAGTGCCTTGAAGCCATGTATCCCTTGCCAGGCCAGTGTAGGATCCCGCCGTTTAAATCACTCTGTAGAAAAGAGACTCCAGGTTAAAAATTTACGAACCCATGACGTTCCTCTGGGGTTGTGGCAGAATGAATTGCCAAAAGAACAATGGACACATCCACTCTTGCCTCCCGAGCGTGGTTGCATACACTGAACAGCGAAATGTGCCTGTGGTGTTCAGCTGTGCTTGTACTGTACACACAAGGACTGTTGCGGAGAAGACGAACAAGTAAGTAGAAGCCTCACTGATGATTGTCGTTTCTGTCAGGGGATTTAAAGTACTGTACATGTAGTCTATTGAAGGCCTGGCCGGGGCTATATACTCGTAGCTTTGAGACAGTACACCTGGAGAGGCCAGTGGAGAAATAATAATAACGAAGACGATGGTGTTGCTGGTGGGAATAACGATGCTGTACTGCAGGTCACTTTCAAAAATAATAATAAGAATAATGATGATTCTGACGATAATAATAATAATAATAATGTTGTCTTTACGTTCATTATGTCTGCGGCAGGTCACTTTATTCTGCCATCAAGGTCTAAGAAGCAGATACCAGCACGGGAGGACGCGAATCTGTCAGGCAAAGGCGCGCATGGCTACAGACCCGAAGAAGAGGATATGAGGAGTATATTCTTCGCCAAGGGCCCGGGTAAGCCTCTTGATATATCTTTAGCCTTAGAACGCCTGGCTTCATTTGTGCTGGGTACGTTCACGCGATTTTACGTAGCGGCAGAACAGATGAGGTGGATGGGTGTGGTGTGTGGGCGGAGAAGGTATTTGCTCTGATAAAGCCTGCCATAGACAAACTACTGGTCATCTCCACTCACTAATCTGCTTATGGCAACAGGAGTCTCGCATGGGCCTTATTGTTCAACTGAGGAAATTGTAGACTGGTTAATGGGATGAAAGCTACCCTATTTCACCTTGCTAACCTTTCCCCTAGACTTGGTTTCTAGCGTAAGTAGAGCCTAGGAGTAGAGTGAACAAAATTCATCCTTTACCTCCTACTGAGGTGAAAATTACCGTGATTAACTTGTATCTCCCGCCTCTTCGCCCGTCAGCCTTCAAGTGCGGATGGACCCTGGATCCGATACACATGGTGGACATTTATCAGGTTATGGCCCACACCCTGGCCATCACCCCGCGGCCACACAACGGCACCTGGGCCCACGTGGAGGAGGCGCTGGCACAGGACGAGCGGCGGGACGGCTGCACGAAGACCTCAGCTGCTGCGACATCACCCTCCCCAGGACTCTCACTGTTTGACCTCACAGCTGTACTCACTTCTCTCTTCTTTTGTCCTGTTTAGGTAGACTGGACTGTTTTAAGGCAGAATGGACTGTAATTTTAAGTACAGTGGATTTTTCTTTTTCTTTTTTTTTAGGTAGGACTACGTTATTTTAGGATGAACGAGAGTCTGATCGCTTCACTCCATACATAGGTCCTTGTTCCGCTGGCGATGTGGTGGCTTTGCTGCTTCCTGCGATGGTTACGCCCTCAAAGGAACACACAAGCGGCCAAAACACCACTTCAGAGGACATCAGACTAATCTCCCCTCTCTCTTTCTCTCTCTCTCTCTCTCAAACACACACACACACTAACAGATCTTCCCGAGTGACCCTGCAAAACTCTATGCCTCCTGCCACCCACATTTCACCAAAGAAGCTGCAACAGAAGCACAGAAATGGCCAAAGCTCCCTCGCATGCAATATCATTCTGAACCAGACTCGAAATATCAGCCTCTGGACCCCTAGTGGGTGTGTGTGAAGTGTTTCACTCAAATGTTTGTCTGGGTTCTGAGTTCTGCTACATACATACTCTACAGTTCATAAGAATTCAGTGTCATGAGTATTGTTAATTAACTTTATTTTTTAGATAATTATAACGGACAACATTTTTAAGTAGATATTTGGCGGGTAGATTTTTTTTTCGGTAAAGTGGATTATAATTTTATGGGTGTCCGTTAAAACGAGTCAGGATTAAGGGGGAATTACTATTCAAAAATACATTCTGCTTAAATGCCCGTGTTTATGTATCCTATCTTCAGTGCATTTGAATGTATATATAATGAGAATTTGTATTTCGTGTTTACAAAATACTTGCTTTTAAATATTTTTCCGAATACATTTTGGAGAGAGAGAGACTGTCTAATCCCCAAGATGCTTGAGGTTGTCAAAATAAACACCATTGCAATAAAAGTGTGCTTAAAGGTCAACATTCCTTCAGCTCCAATATATTTTTTTTCCCCCCAGGCATCACCCTTTCCCCCCATAGGAGCGACTTTTGGACATTACTCTGGGGAAATGTTGCTGCTAAAGGCATTAAGGAAAGATGATCAGCACGGATTCCATTCCAAAATTCACCATTCATTTAGGTTTAAAATTTGACTGTTAATCTTGTTACTTTGGGGGATTTTTGTGCTAGAGTTAGTGGTATGCATGAAACAGGCATTAAAAGTTGTATCTGTAATTACCGCCAAAACTCAATTAACCTCTCGTGCCCCGGATGTCATTACGATGGCACCAATATCCCTGGACAAAAGCACGGTTGACATGATTAATTGTGCCCCCCACCTCACCCCCTCCCTTTCCTCACCAATCACTTCGGAAAATAGTATGCACAGTCTTTTTACATAGCCCTATCTTGAGACCCGTGAGAATTAGCACCTTCCGTTTTGAAATGCCGCCCCCTTTGCATGGGATCTCCCCCTCCCCTTTGCATAAACATATATACGCCACCGAGTTGAAATATCTTTTACTCCGCCCCCTGAAAAAGGACTTTGATATTATTGACCCTCCCTTTCACGTACACATTAGGAAAAAAAAGTTAAAGTCCTCAGTTGAAGAACCAGCCGTCCATCGCTTAAGAAATGTTACACCGGTAGTTGGGCAGCCGTACAATACCTTCAGATGCCGCGGTAAGGCAGTTGTTCCTGAAGTTGATTTTTTCCCCACAATATTTACAGCCTGCTTCGATGGCACTACTTCTGTCTTGGGGGATAATGAAATGTTGGTACACCACAGATAACTGCCTAGGTGACATCGTTTGTTGATGGTTAAATGAACGTAATTTTACTCAGAAAGACGCCAGCAGCCAATCTCTAAGTTAAATGATAGAACTTGGAGACACAATAAACGTTTAAAACAATAATACGATTATCCACGTACAAGTGGAATCGGCTCCTTACACATTGATTACGAACATCATCTTAATAATGTAATTCTCTGTAGTCAATAACACTCATTAGCACAATTTACTGCTTGAAGTTAGGATCACGTATTCACGCTACGAATCCTATCTCTTGTGATTTCATTAGCTGCCATCCTCACAACTTCAGGCTCACACAGCATATTTGTCGTGTGGGAGACTTGAAATTTTCAGGAGTGATGTATATTGGTTACAGGCTTCCTTTACACAATTTATTTTCTCCCTAGCATTAGCTCCATACTACCTCTCTCTCTCTATAATTTTTTCAATTTTTGCTCTCCTGTGCAGCAAAAACTACTGAATCGATTGCTTTGCAGATGTTGCAGTACGTAGTCGTCAACATGTACTAGTGCACCTGGGTGTTGATAATGAGATCCAATAAATAGTTTTGAGATACTGAGGAAATTTAAAAACGACAGCCTCTTACCTGAAAGTGCTAAATCGGAAAGTATTTGACCGATTTTGACCAAACTCGGTGGAAATGCAGCGGGTCATGAGTGAACTTAATCTGCTTAGTATGAATGACCTTAACCTTCATCAAAAGGTCACAGGTCAAAATTGGTAAAAAAAAAAAAAAAAAGTCACACCAAAAGTCCTTGATATCAGGTCTACAATGATAACATGTGGAGGTCTTTAAATATTGCTACAGCAGTTTCAGAAATCTAGATAATATTGTCGTTATTATTACTACGATTGTTATTATTTCGGGAACGTAAAATCAGTTTATTATCAGGGCTTGTTATAATTACTTGTATTCCTTTATTTCTTCGAACATCAATGGGATTTGTAATAAGACATCCTCTTGCCTTTTCTGTAATGAGTTTATTGCACAGAACAGCCACTGGTCTTGTACATTTGTGGAAACTATTAAATAAGGGACCTTGACCACACGCCTGATGGTTAATTACAGTTGCGGACGTACATGTAGAGGCACTTACGACACATAAATAGACAGTAAATAACAGCTTCCGAAATCCATCTGTGTGATTTTCGAGAACCAAATTTTCTTTTCCTTTTTCTTTTCTTTTATTGTGTGAGGTACAGTTGCGGTCAGAAATTTAGCTCCACTTTTTGGTTGAAGAATTACGGAACTTTTACACTCTATTCTCAAAAGTTTGTTGCGTTCCAGAGGCAACATCAATGAATTTCAAACGTCATCGCTCACCGTGGCGTTAATCATCGTTTGGACCGATGTTACCGCACAGGGAGTAAGATATGATGTCACTGGCCCAACATGGTATTTATTTTACAGTATATTTGTGAATTTAACATACTACCGAGCGAAGAGAGAGAAAGAGAGAGATTTAGGACGTGTCAGAGGGTAGGATTGTGAGATAGGCTCCTTTAAAATTCCCTTCACTCCTTGGATAGTCCCTGTCCTTAGATGGAAGTGAACTTGTGACGATCCATCTCTCACAAACCAAAGGGCGGCACGATACCAACAGCGCTACGGCTCACTTCGATGCGCGTGTGCTACGGCGGCGCGTGTGTTGGTGTGCTGGGTGTCGTGGTGGCCTCTGCAGCACCCGCCAGCACATCTCCAGGCCCCACAGCACCGCACTCAGCACCCAGCCACCCCCCAGCAGCAGAAACATGCCCTGAAGGAAAGTTACCGTGTGGGGTCGAAAAATTGAGTCTCTCTATTGCTACCTGTTTACCTGTCCATCTTTCTACCTATCTGTCTGCCTGTCTACCGTCTACCTGTCTACCTATCCATCTGTCTACCTATCTACCTGCCTACCTACCACCTGTATCTACCATTCGTCTGTCTCTCTGTTGAAATGGGACACACACTCAACTCATCATTCAAGGCCATGGATTCCTGACTGCCCTCCACATGCCTGATAAAGTGTGCAGGGATTCTTAGCTTCTTTTCACCTATACCCTTTTCTTTTTAACTAAGCCTAAAATTGTCATCTCTCCATCTTAAATGCAAGTATTTTGTAAACACGATGCTAGTAACGAGGAAGTTTAATGGCAAGGACGTATAGCTCCAGTATCGTCTTTTCCCCGCCTCTGAGCTACGTGAAATATGCAGAAGGACGAAAATCTGGGCCAAATTAAATTGAGAAGGGTATTTCTCGCTCTCTCAAAAAAAAAAAAAAAAAATAGAGATAGCACAATTAATAAAGGATGTCCTCGTACTGAATGGGTTAAAATTAAATGTGGCCAGATTGGAGTTAGAAAATGGAACTGGGGGTGTAAAAGGAAAACGGGGAGTCAGTACTGCAGGGGTAACAGCCTTAAAAACATCGTGGTGAGGGGGTAAGAAAAAAATTAGAGAATTGAAGAGTAGGTAAATGAATAAATAATAAAAAAATAAAAAATAAATAAACGCGCTCAAGGTTTACACAGACTTAATTATGCAAAAGATACTATAAAAAAAAAACTGCCAAGCGAGAGGCGGACAAGGATAGCACTCAGATCTAGACGTGGAAGACTCAAGTGGCAGCCTTCAAGTACTCCTCCAGGTGTTCTTGAAGGAGGGGGACCATGTGAGATTCAAGTAGTAGCCTCTAAACACTTACCCAGATGTTCTTAAGAGCGAGAGCCGATTTGACAGCGAACTTGGTGGGCGGGTTGAGACAAACGGTGGTGTTGGGGAATAGCGACGTCTGCCAGTGATCATACAGCCCCCCCTCCGACACCTGCATGACCCTGTACACCAGAGAACATGTGTACACTTACCACACTTACACACTCCCGCACCACACTTAACTACACCCGAAACTACACCTCTGCACTCAAACCACCACTACTAGTAATCACCTATGTACGTCTTCACCAGGTATACACGAGGTAACACTACGCTTACACACTACACTGTTCTACACTTACACACCCATGCACACTTCCACTTATCTTCACTTTCGTATCACGCAGCACCAAGAGACTGCCACACTTACAAACGCTTCTAAATACTTTCCGACACTTACAAACTCGTCAGCACTTACACACTTATTTACACTTATACTCGCTAAATCCTCCTTCACTTACACTTTACTACACTTCCAGGTCCACACTTACACACCTGCTTATCAGATCCACACTTACACACCTACACTTACAGACCAATTTATCGTAAGTTTGCTCTCCTGTGTCAAATACTGTGTCATGTGTCATAAATTCCGTGTCATGTGTGTCATAAATCCTGTGTCATCTGTGTCAAATCCTGTGTCATACGTACTTGCGGGTGAGAGGTATAATGAGAGGGTTGTTCTTGTCAACAGCAATGGCCTCCAGTGACGTCACGTATCTCGATTGACCTAGGCTGAGATCGCAGTGACCTGAGGAGACGCTATTGTAGGTCAGCAGTAACGGGGGCTTTGAAGAATGACCAGACCTCTTTAAATTCACTATCTTCATTTCTCCCTTTCTTTCTTTCCTTCATTCTTTCGTTCCTTCATCGGCCTGAGCAAGACACCGTTGGAGTATTTATATTTCTCTTCCCAGGATACAGAATTACGGTGCTGTGTCTTGTAACTCCCCTAGACTGCAGATAGTGTAGGGAATGTTCCAGTGAGACACACACACACACACACACACATATACTGACATGAAAACCAAGAGTTGTACGAACGGAGTCTTTATAGAGAACGGAACTTGAGGGCGTGGGTCTCTCTCTCTCTCTCCCTCTCTCTCTCACACACACAGACACACACACGAAGAATCAAATGAATTACCTTTATTTTTGAATTCGAGCGCCATGGACTTCTTGCTATACACCTCGTTGTTGATGAGCACCTTGGAGGATCGACGCAGCATATCGGGCGTCTGGAAAAAGTCTTCGGGGGTGAAAAATCCAATTCGGTTTTGCTCCCCCAATCTCCACACTTCACGCTTAAGGCCGCTGGTTGCTGTCTGTCAAAAATAAATAAATTAATAAATAAATGAATAATAACTTCAATCAGGCGACGTTTTTTTATATTCTTGCTCCCCTAATGGTTATATTCACTCCCTTCTCCTTACCCTCAACCCACCCACCATGTCAGGCATAAATCGTATCAAAATGGTTTTAAGTTGACCTCGACACGTCACCTTGACCTTAGGAATTTCACTGCGACACTGGCCTTTGACTGTTCTTACAATCGAATCCTTTCATCTGTCTTACTATGACCTCTTCCACGAATTTAATGTCAAAAAAATAAAAAAATAAAAAAATCCTTATTATGTGATCTTGACTTTTGACCTGTTGTTCTTAAGCATCAGGTCAATCCCTTGGCTGACCATCAACCCTTCCGCCAAGTTTGATTCGTTTGTTCGCCTAATCTATTCTTTAAGTTCTTGCCACACTCTCACCATTTCCATCAGGTCTGATTTACGTCGAATCAAAACTGTCATTTAACTTTTACATGAGATCTATTCTTCTACTTAAAAAAAAAAAAAAAAGTTAGCTCCTTGACTGGCCCTCAACCTTTCCAAGTCTGGTTACAATCGAATAAAAAATGAGGTACTTAGCACACACACACGCCAAGCAAACTACTTCGCCCTCCGACCATCACCCTCGCTAGTGTACAAAAGAAAGCAAACGTACCAAAACCCGACACAACCAGGGCCATCTCGACACACACAGAGATGGCCCTGTAGCAGCCCAACCAACAGCAGACCTCTTATTACCCTGAAGGCGTTCTCCTCTTCCGTGCCCGCCGCGAAGAGAACCGTGACGTGGCTGCTCAGGATGTCTTCGAGGGAGTTGAAGGCGTCTGGCACATACCTGACGGCCAAGAGCGACATGAGATTGCCGGAGTAGCTCTTTGTCAGTACTAGTGTCGTCAGCATCCACACGCCCACCACCACCCTCTCCCACCACCACCACCCCTCGCACGCAAGCGCGTCTGGAACACAGTCATCATCGTCAGTCATCGTCATCATCGTCGTGGGGTCGTCGTCGTCGTAGTCGTCATCGTCGTTATTGCCATCATCATCGTCATCAATCCAGTTTTTCCCCCAGTAATCAGGAGCGTAGGGGCCCTGGATTTTACACCTTAATCATTTCTTCATGAGGACATTTTTTTCACTCTCCCCCTTCAGGAGTAAGTAAAATGCCTGTGGACATCTCACCTTGTTGCAGCAGCACTCGGATGATGTTGCAAGAACTGTTGAAAAGCCTGGAGCGATTTAGGGACTTCAGAGGGAGACAGGAGGGTAGGAGCATGATGAGGGTGTAGACAGCGAGTGACAGCAGTATCGACAGCCACACTATGGGCGTCAGGGGCAGCAGAAAGCTCCACAGGGTCACCTCAGGGCTTGGTCGGGCTGACAGGATACGGGCGTGGCTGATGGTGACGGGGTAGGTGAAGTCCACAGCTTCCAAGCGTTGTGGGGTGACGGTGAACAGCCCTAACGCGATGTCCGCCTCCTGGTGATGCAAGAAAGGTGTAACAAGCTGGGACACACACACACACACACACACGCACACACACACACACACACACGCACGCACACACACACACACACACACACACACACACACACATGCACACACACACACACACACACCTGTACCTACCTTTCTAACAACCATGCCAATCATCCCAGTCCACACCCCATCGCTGTTCCTGCTTCCCCAGTGGCTGTCAGGAGGGCTCACGTAAAGGACCCTGTAGGACGGAAGAAGAAGGATGTGAGAAAGGGACTATAAAGATGTGCTAAATTCTCCTTACATTCATCATCATCATCATCACCCTGAGTCAGGCCGCTGCAGGACAAAAACCTCCTCTTCAACTGTGATTTATTTAATAGCCAGTTCCATCCAGTCCCAGCAAATATCCGTATCTCATCTACCGTCTACCTCTCCTTAGTAACTTCCTCCTGTCTCTTCCTGGTAATCATGTTTTCTCACTGCCTTCCTCGGATTTCCGCCATTCCTCTCTCTCTCTCTCTCTCTCTCTCTCTCTCAAGGAAATACAAGATAAGGGAAATTATGGATTAGATAGAAAACATTATAAGTTCTGAGATTTTTTTTAAAATGGTGATTCATGGCTTTTGGATGTGGGAGGGTTGTATTGTTGTTNNGTTATCATTATCATTATTATCATTACTATCATTACTATCGTTACTATCGTTGCTATCGTCGTTGTTTGTTGGTTATTGTTGTTGTTGTTGTTATTATTAATATTGTTACTATATTATTATTATTGTTACTATTATTATTTGTATTGCGAGAAAGTGAATTAGGTTTTAGGAATATAATTATCATCTGAGGCCAGAATGAAATACAGAGGACTTGAAAGTAGCGAAGTTGATGATGTTCACTTGATATTCACGTGAAGCTGACGATATGATGATATTCACGTGAAGCTGATAATGTTCACGTGAAGCTGATGATATTCACATGAAAATTGATGATATTCACTTGAAAAGTTGACGATATTCACAAGGGAAGTTGCTGATATTCACGTGAAAATTGCTGATACGTGAAAAGTTGCTAATATTCACGTGAAGTTGACGATATTCACGTGAAAAGTTGAGTCACGTGAAGTTGATGAGTCGTGAAAAATGAAGATATTACCATGGAATTCATGATATTCACGTGAAAATTGATGATATTCACATGATTTTCATTATATTCACGTGAAGATATTCACTTGAAGTTGATGATATTCACGTGAAGCTAATGATATTCACGTGAAGTTCATGATATTCACGTGAAGTTCATGATATTCACGTGAAATTCAAGATATTCACGTGACATTCATGATAGTCACCTGAAAAAAAGATGATAGTCACGTGAAAAGTTGAGTCACGTGAAGTTATTGATATTCACGTGAAAATTGATGCTATTCACGTGAAAATTAATTAGTCACGTGAAAAGTTGATGATAGTCACGTAAAAAGTTGATAGTCACGAGAAAAACTGATGATATTCACGTGAAGATTAACGATATTCACTTGAAAATTGCTGATATTCACGTGAAAATTGCTGAGTCACGTGGAAATTGATGACAGGCGAAAATTGATGATAGTCACGTGAAACTTAATGATATTCACGTGAAAATTGATGACAGTGACGTGCAAATTGATGCTTATTCACGTGAAGTTGATGGAGGCTGCCACGGCGTCAATCATCCTGTTCTCGGCGTTGTGTGCGACCAGCCTCTCGCCCCCGGGATAGTTCGGATCCTTCACCACCTCGGTCCTCTCTATCGACACCACCACGCGAGACACCACGAGCCGAGGACGCTGGGGAAGCCTGGAAGAGAACGCGCAAAATAAATCGCTAAGGAAGAGGTGTTAGGGAGAACCTATAAGAGAAGTGAAAATGAAATACACTAAATAAATCGGTAAGGGAGAGGTGCTAGGGTTCTTTGGATCACCGTGGGTCTTTCCGTGCGGGCCACCTCTTCTATTATTTATTTTATTTATTTATTTATTTTTTACACGACACCTTAACCCCATCAGCACAATAACATCTTAAAAATACCTTAAGATGTTTGTTTTGCTGTTGAAAGAAGGCCTTTCGCAGTGAAGGGGTAACACCTGCTTGTGTGTTTGAAAATGTAAGGTGCCAAAATAATGATAATAATAATGATAATGATAATAATAATAATAATGAAAATAATAATAATAAATAATACCTGTAATAATAATAACGATAATAATAATAATAATTTTAATATTAATGGTTTTGAAGGATGAATTATTACAGTTTTGAGGGAGTGAATTATAAAATCTAAAATAAACAGCAAAGCAAGAGGCAACACGAAAAAAACGCTTTGAATAATCCGACCTCATTATTCCTAGCCAGAATCAGCGTAAACCTAACTCATTGTAATCAGTTTGTTACAGCAAGATACCACTGTTACATATATTACAAAGTACATACATTACATAGTACATAATATAGGGACATTTTCTTCTTAATTAGACCCCCCCAAAAGGTTAAATTTCGGTATGTCCCTTACTTCATAAATTTATTGAAGAAGAAAGGTGTGTGTGTCTGTCTAACGATGCCAGTGTGAGGCGTCCAGAGGGCCAGCGTGAGGGGCGGGGTGCCAGCGGGGGTGTAAGGCAGCTCCACGTACAGGGTCACTCTGAAACGTGACTCTCTTAGCAAACACCTTCAAGTTCACTCTGAAAGACGGCGTTCTCAAGAGGCAAACAAGCTCACTCTGAAATATGACACGCTGAACTGACCCAAAAAATAAAATGAAAAAATAAAAAAGTCACTGAATAGACACAGACTGGGTTATATACGAAATCAAGATCAGTGAGAGCAAAGCCTGTCTCGGGGTAGGAGTTAAGATATTCGTAGGGGCTTACGTCCGTACTATTAAAACAAATTGAGTGGCTCTCGGTGGTTGCTATACTCACTTTATTATTAAACTCGGCGCACTCACACTCACACTAAAATATTATTGGAATACAGGCAACAAATTTGAGACAGGGGTAGGCTGGCTCACAGGTCCACTCAATTTTTTACAGTTACGTTAAAATTCTTTGAAATTATTTTCTTTATATATGTGATCGGCCAGATAAATGACAGAAATATTACCATCTCTGGAAGAAGTATAATTGTCAAACTGAAGCAATTCACGGTGTTTTTACGACCCTGCACCTCAACCGTTGCAACATCTAGATTATCAACATCGATAATCGTGTAAGTATTCATCAGACCATTTGTTCACGCTTTATATATTTATAACCTGTTATCGTTGATTATCCAGCCAGTTGCACAGATTATTACCTTGGCAGTTTTATAACTGAGGAGGCAGACACCAATTTCCTTGTTGAATACTTATATATTATTGTCCCTGAGGTAAAGTGAGGCGAGACACATTATTTTAATTAGTAAACTGATTGGAGTCTAGGTTAGGTTAAGTGGGGATGCATATAATGGTTTGTAACTGATTCATTTTGTGGTCCAGTGTGTATCTCAAAAACTGGACATTTCCACCAAAGGAACCAACAAATCATGAAAACCAAGACAAAAAAAAAACATTCACCACCAAGACGAGTAGTGTATGGGCTGAAGTGAAGAACATACCATCTAAAATTTTACCCAAATATTGGACCTCACCAATAAGAAAGCGCGGCATTTCTTCCATCATGATATTGCCATACTTCTTTTACTACCATTGTATATACCAGTACTGTTTGAAGGGTTATTTATGGGGTTTAACCAAACTAAACCTAACAAACCCTAGCCTGTAATATGCTGACATCAATCAGAACCTTTATATTCTTAATTCTTTGGTCATAATCTTGACGTAAGTTATCTAATTTCATTAGTATATTTCATGTACTAAAAACCTGACTCAGATTTTGATAAGTGTTCATATTAACGGTCTTCTAATGAATCCCCAGTGATGGAAGTGTTAGCTAAGAAAACATGACAGTAAAGATATAACATTGTAATTATGGCTTTGCACATATCTAAATTAATAAAACCCAGTTGGGTATTGGCACTCACTTTGTTTTCATATTTTGCCAAATCTTCCTGTCTTGCTGGGATGTTCTGGTAGGTCCCAATCCAGGTTAAAGCGTCACATATCTCGTCCCACGTCCTCATTTTCACGGGAATTATCCTTCCATCCGTCTTCTTGTTGAAGATGATGTTTTTTTCTATCCTCAGTGAGATCCAGCAGGTAGTTTCGCTCTTTAGTGGTGATGTATTGAGAACGCGACATCTTGCTGAACAGTTTGACAGGTGACATAAACAAACCCAAATCGTTCGATTATTATCAGTGAGCCAGGGACTTTCATTATCATAATATCCCATTTCTGGTTTCTTATACATCTTCTAACCTGTTATTTTTAATTTTAAAATGGAAAAATGATTATAAACAATGACTGTCTATTAACATTATATTTCCGGAAGCATTTTGACTGTTGAATTTTAAATTTGTTTCAGACAATTCGAACACGGTCATGTATGCAGGCATACCAACATTACCGAAAAGTAGCTGCTGGCATACCAATCGGCTCTCGAAAGCACGCGTCCGATCAGCTGTTTTAATAATGACAAAAATAGAGTCTGACTTTCCATAGTGCAAGGGAGAGTGTTCTTTCCAGAGACATGTTCAATATTTTTTAATAATACGGGCGTTAGAGCTCAATTTTTCTTAGCAATAATTAGTAAGAAATAAAACATAGGTATATACCATTCCATTACGTATGTTTTAAGGTTATTCATCAGCATCACCTAAACAGTTTGCTAAAATGTTCAAACTATATTCAAATTAACTGTAGCTTGTCAGTTAGTATATAAAACGTAATAACAGCTTTATGCTTACTCCTCGCTGAAGAGAAAAACAAACCTGTAATTTCTGCTGGACAAAAGCATGGGACACTTGGATATTATATTAGCCTGCATCCCATATTACAAATGACAGTTAGCACCGTATAGAGAGGCCAAGAAAAAAACTACGCTACGTGCATCAAAATGTGTCGACAAAAATACGAGTTTCTTTGCAAATAAAAAAAAAACGGTCGTCAGTCTATGATCCAGAAACGGCATTAGAAGCAATAAAACCAGCCAAGTAAAATTTTATATATATGTTACATCCCCCCCAATATTATTATTATTATTTTTCGTTCAAGGCGTAAAGTTAAGCTCGCATATGCAATGTTATTTTACACGATAATTCAAGGTTCGTGGAGGGGTAGATGCATGGGGAAGCTAAGGAGGAATGGGTACCTTGATGGAGTCTGGCCATGTGAAGACGGTGGAAAATGAGAGAGAAACTAGGAAAGTGTATAGAACGGGGGTGGAGGGGGAGGGGGAGGTGGAGGGATGGGATTGAAGGAGCAGTGAGGGTGGTGTGAGTTGCAGGGAGGATAACGAGATGGCCGAGGACAGCGTGATATGGATGAGGTTTGTTTGTGGCTACTCGATCTGAAATAAGGCGTCAGGGTATAGACAGACAGACAGACAGGCAGACAGAAAGAGAGAAAAACAGATACAGACAGACATATAGAGATGGAGAGGCAGACAGAGAAAGCAAACAGACGGACAGAAAGATAAACAAAGAATAATTGACAGACAAACAAAACTGTACAAACCAAAGGACAGACAGACATAATGATAGGCAGAATGACAGACAGAATGACAAACAGACAGAAAGACAGACAGACAAACCGGCAGACAGATACAGATTTCCAGATTCAGTCCTGCTATGCTGTACTGTGTTTATGAAATTACGAAACACGCTAGCGGTGATGAAAGACCACTATTTGATGGGCAGGACAGCAGGAGATGGAGCTTCATGATGCTGGAGCTGAAGACAGGGGAAGCGACCCGCCTGAGACCGCGATCAGTATATTGCAAAAATTTACTGCGAAGATTGAGCACGCAACCAACATGAACTCAATAGACAGTATGGACGGGCCCTAATGTTAAATTCTGATCTGAGTGTTTTTAGGAGTCTGGTCTGTGAGTTAATATCTGGCATGAGCAAATGTATTGAAGTGTTACCTGAATATTAACGCTTGACCTGGGTGTAATGAAGTCTTACCTGGGTGAAGTCTTACCTGGGTGTGGGTGTGTGACTGAGATGGAGCAAGATAGAGTTGGTGAAGGCGAGTGTGCGTCTGAGTGTGTGCAGGGTGTGTAGGGGCAGCGTAGTGAGCACCAGCAGCCTCGTGCACCACACCAGCAGCCGCCCCTCCACCAGCCACAGAGCCACCGAGGACATGAACGCCAGGTGGTCGCTCATCACCACCACCGTCACGCGCCACGACACCTCACGCAGCTGCAGAAAAATAATCGACTTCATAATGCTCACTGCCTACGTCCCCCTTCATTACGAGAGGCCTCCCCTAACCCTTATAAACGTCTGGAGGTAAAGAGAATTAAATAAACCGTTGTAACATGATTCGTAGTTTTGGTGGCTTTCAAACTTCTGTAACGCCACATCCTCCTCAATATATTTTACTTATTACGCCATAACAGCCACTTTCTTTAATATGGATTTTAGTATAAACACAGCCTGCATCAGTAACATGAAATAGGGTACTGAAGTGTAATGTGATGTGTAACTGATTTCGTAATGTCCTGATTTGAACCCTGATGAGCCGCTGTCTACCACAAAGGAGGCCTGGTTCTCCACACGGCGATGTCCCACAGGTGCAGTTGTTTACCTGTGGTGGACTGAACTGCTCGCCTAGACAGACCGGGGATAAGCAACATCATCATCATCAACAACAACAGAATATTTACAGACGGAAACCCAAGCATCAGGAAGAATATGCACTTGTTCCACAGTAGCCTTCAGCACTCTCACGGCACCTTCCACAGACTAAAATTTGCTATAAGGGCATTCCTATACACTGGAAAGAATACATAAATAGAAGTGTGTGTGTGTGTGTGTGTGTGTGTGTGTGTGTGTGTGTGTGTGTGTGTGTGTGTGTGTGTTCTAGGTCTGATGAAGGAAAACTATGTGAAAAAGTAAACAGTTTCCATAAACAAGGAATACTGTACCAGGTTGCGTAAGAAAAATGTATACTGTATAAAACTTACAAACCTACTGTATACCTGAGATAGGATGTAATGTCACTGATCTATATGCAACAGGATTATGAGGCTCCTGTTTTGTTGTTGAGTAACCCCTGTCTGTTTGGCCGAGCAGACCCATCAACCACAGGCAAGAAGCCACCCCTACAGGGCCGTCCCGTGCAGTGAACTGATGGTCCCTTGTGAAGGACATCGCCTCACCACGGCAAGGCGCGGGGAAGCGTGTGAAGACTAGGTTCCCAGATGGATGCCGCATATGCGTCTCTCCACCCAGTTAACAGGGACGCGACAGTAGGCTCCACATAACCCCGTAATCTGGTTATATGGTTACCACCCAGCGTTTAAATTGTTTTATGGGAGTTACAGGAAACCCTTAGGTCTCTCACTCAGCGTAGCTTCACCAGAAGAGTAATAAAAGTGACAGAAAGGATGGAAGATATAGAAAGGAGGAGGGCAGACAGAAAAAGAGTGATAAGCAGTGATGTGCCAGTGTGATGTAAGCAGTGATGTGCCAGTGTGATGTAAGCAGTGATGTGCCAGTGTGATATAAGCAGTGATGTGCCAGTGTGATATAAGCAGTGATGTGCCAGTGTGATATAAGCAGTGATATGCCAGTGTGATATAAGCAGTGATGTGCCAGTGTGATACAAGCAGTGATGTGCCAGTGTGATATAAGCAGTGATGTGCCAGTGACCCACCTCTCTGGCCTGGTGGATGAGGCGTGGAAGCTGTGTGTGTGTGGCGTTGGCAGCGTCCACACCTCCACGCTCGTCAGGGAGGTCCACATGAAATACAGCTCGACCCCCCGGCGCCCTCACCCCCTCCACACCACCATACTGCAAGACACACATACCGTCACACACACACACACACCGTCACACACACACACACACACACANATAATTATTTCACCTGCATAAACACCTTAATTAAATCACACCTTTCTCTACACCTGTCTTAATTAAATACATTATTTAAATAGGTCTAACTGTCTTATTTTAGGTGGCATATGAGTCTTCGCAACACCCTTTTCTCGCCGACTTATTTTGAATATTAAAACTTGACATTATATTTTTGTATATTCTTTAACTACAGGCTTACATTCCATCAATAACATATAGGTTAAAATTGAGGTATGATGTGTGAAATAACTCGCTGGGGAGGAGGTGTTACGTAGCATGCTGTTACCTGAAATACCTGCGTTATTACGAAAGGTTCCTTGTGTCTCCCCCTTCACCTCCACCTTGCTTACCGTTGATCCGGTGTGTGTGATGATGATGATGAACTGGTCGTGTTGTGGTGAAGCTGAGAGTACGGCGTTCACTGCTGCAACACCCACACCTACACCCACACCCGCACCCGCACCCGCATCCACACCCGATGCCGCCCAGCCAGCCTCACCTGATCAACACACCACATGATTTTGTTTAACTGACAGGAATGCTCGACACGAGCCTTTCAGTCCGACGCCGTGTCTTTGCGGCACCCACAGGGGCGGCCAAATAATCTACAGTGCTTGCCCCCTACTGTGTCACTCAGTCACTTAAGTAAATTTTTCACTGAGGTAGGCCTCCACTGGGGCCAGGCTTTAGGCAGGACGGGACCTAGTGACCTCCTCTGGAGGAGGGTTGGGCGGCCCAGGAGTCCTGCCCAAAGTCGTTAGGTACGTCCTTATTTTTTGCTTTTACTTTTTTTTAAGCCAAGGAATACCATATTAAAAAGAAATGAGTTGCATGATAATGAAGGAAAATTATAAAATGAAACAAGAAAAGAATTGGCAAATTTTGGGGAGAAGACTGACCTGAAACATCCAGTTAATATTAGTTAATTATGGAAAACAAATAAGAACAAATATATAGATATGTAACGATGATGGAAGTCAAACTGAAGAATACAAATACGACAAAGGAACCCAGGAATATTTTGACAAGATAATACACACGGAGAGAAAACCTAACCCAACAGCACGTCCCAAAGAAACTCATAAAATGTATGAAAAAAAAAAATGTAAAAATAGCACCACATGGACGAGAACTAGACCCACATACAGTTTTGGGAGCGACTGACCTACGCGTGGAAATATCTTGACTTTTAATTTAGAAAAGAAGATGAAAACAGAAGTATGGAAATCTCTACACCAAAGAGGATGCAGAGATTAAGAAACCAACAGACAAAGATGAGAGGCCTGTTTAACGTTACAATATCTCCTTTAAAAATATTCCCGAACAAAATGAAGGAAGAAACAGAAAACCACCCTCAGAAAAAATAAAATAAAATAAAATAAAAGAAAATGAGAGAAACACAAGCAGGGTTAACTACACGAGAAGTGGACGAAAATAATGAGTCTTT
>JAGKTI010016277.1:4776-19589 GCA_018397915.1 Birgus latro
ACACACACACACACACACACACACACACACACACACACACACACACACACACACAATGTTTACTTCATACGTAAGATCTGAAGTTGGAGAGATCGATTGTGATGATTGACTTCGAAACGATCTATCATGATGTAGGAAAACTAAATACAAAACCCATCGTTTTAATGAATGTATTAATATGAACCTACAAAACAAAAACTCTGTTAGGAAAGCTGGCTTGTGTGATATAGCAGCGAAAAGATCATTATTCATGGTATTATCAATTGTTTGATTAACACGCAAGTTTACAGTCCACGAGCGCCAAGTATTTTCCTTGCGTAAATGTATTATCTTTTTACGAATTTCTGTTTATAAGACCATGGATAGCATAAGGACTGTTATGGTTGCCAGTCACATACCAAAGAAAGAATACGATCCTACACTGCAGATACAGGGGTTAACAGAGCCTTATGGTACACAGTGATGACGTATATTTTCATGACATTCCAAGGTCTGATGATTTTAATCCATGCTCAAGAGAACACCTCGCAGTGAAGAGGTTAATGATGAATATGTACATACCCTCTAGTTCATAAAGTGATGTATTTATAATAGGTATAACGCTGTATAAAGAATAAAGGCTGAGGTGGGGGTCGATGCCATGAGGCGCTCTGTCGCGGTGCTCATTTCCGTAACTTAGGCCTTAGAGGCCGTGGTAGGTTATTCACCTACTGTCCAGGGATACATGGTCACTGTATCATCCAAGTTACCGTAGCAACTCTGTTATGTGTTACTGAAGGTACGCATTTTGCCCACCAATCCACAAAGGGTGAACTGATTCCCGAGCCAAGTGTTGCTATGTGCTAGGAACAGGATTCGGTTTTGGCACAGCGTGCTGGAATCTTCAAAACTAACAACACAAGACTAACTTCTCGGGCAGAGCGGCGGATGTACTGAGAGTGGTAAGTTCATTGTCTCCACCGTTTTACGCGAAAACCTCAATATTCAACACTTACAATACAAGAGATCTTCCTTAACGTGATACGTAATTGTATAGAAGTGGTTACAGGAAAAGTGGAGAGGTATAGTGGCAGTGTTAATTATTTCTGCTCCAAATCGCGCCCTAGGGACGAGTGATCTATTTTAAACTGAATTAAATCGTGTTGGGGTGAGTAGGATTAGTAAATGAATGTTGTCAAGAATCGTCTAATGGACGAGATGTTCAGCAGTTCCCACAGTACAAAATATCTTCAAATTCGTAGTCAGACTACAAATAAACGATCGTCCATGTAGAGAAAGTGTTTACAATCATGTTCATAACACAAGCAGTCGGAAGTAAGAACCCCTATGAACAGAGGAACCACCTGCACATCAGTTTGTCATAGTCCTATGGCGTGTGTGTGTTCCTCAGATGCACTGAGGAGGAAAAAACCAACTTTGATGAAATGCTTTCTCAGCCATCACATTTCAGTGTTAGCATATAAACTCAGTCCCTTTGCTGAAAAAAAAAAAAAAATGTAAAGAACAGAAAATATGGTCTCTCACTATAACAGTTTAATGATCAGTACAATACATTGCTATCATAATCGTGAGAAAGAATCACCGTTTTACCTGCTCTAAAGCATTGCTGAAAATTAACTAAAAATTGTTCAGCGTTTCAGTAACTAACGGCCAGAAAATAAGTGCTAGCTTTGTAGCGCCAAACTAATTATTTCCGCTGTTACCCTTCTATTATCGCTACAAGTTTATACAATCAGTGTTGCCTGTTGTGAAGGATAATAACGAGTGCAGCTTCTCTTCTAAAACTCTGTCTTCTCGAATTACTCACACACATTCGGCCAGGTTTCTCCAGTCAAGGAATACAGTTGTTCAGACTGCACTTTGTTCAGTTCCATCCCTTTCCTCCATCCATGAGAGTATGATTTACTTATTATGCAGTTGTCAGGAACCCATGCTTTCAGCCCACAGTCTCCTATACGTCCTTATCCAACTACAGTAACCTTCACCTCAAAAGAGAATATAACTATCGATCAATTCTAATGATGAACAGCCTGTTGTACATGATATATGAACCTACGGAAGTACACTTTTTACAGCTACATAAACATAACAAAATCTTACCAGTGTTTTACAGGTACAACTTGCACTGAGTGTGACAGCGATTTACAAAAATGGCACACAGTGGCATTACATTTTACTCGGTAATTCCCTCTTTTAGACTTTTGTTCATTCATAGATTTTAAAGAAGACATGAACAACAGATAAAGACGCGACCCCGAGTTAAACTGGTATGTTACAGAGGAATGCTTAATGAGAGGTGGAATTATATGGACGGCCAAACCAGGTCAGATGGTGTGGCCAAGCCAGACTGGTATATCAACACACTAGACAAGACCAGTTATGGGAGGAATGATGCGAGTGAGACTATGATGAAGGAAGTGGCAGAGGTTTCAGATGTACGTAATTGTTTTATTGCCTTGTCCTCAGGCTTTTCCAGTACTCATCCCTTATTGTCGATCACAGTCCTCAAATCTGTGTCCAACACTTCAAACTACGGGTGCCCCCGTTACCATGGAAGTTACTCTGGTAGTTGACAACGCTTATACAAAATCGTTATTTTGCTGTAAAAAGTGCCTCATTGCGTGCAGTTACGTCATACTGCAAAGCAGGAATGCAGAAGTATGAAGTATATGACTACAATTTAGAAGACTGACACTATGTTATATATTGCCAAAGGATTTTGCTACTGTCCTGTAGCACAACACGTTGTATGTCACAGCGTGTTCTAGGCAAATAACTTTTAAAACAATGTCACTATGTATTTCTACACAGTGTCACGCTATCCCCAGGCATTCCGTACCATACCCTGTTATAACAATTTCCTAGCATGTTCCGCCAACAATAGCTAAAATTCTGAGAGCAACAAACAATAAAATCTTTTTTTACGAATAAGGTTGGAAAATATGCGTGTGGTTCAACACCACTTACAATAATTCACACAGAATAAATCGAGCCAATATCAGCGATATGTGAAATCTTTTTGTGCACGGAAAAAACTCTAATTTACTGTAAAAAGAAATGGATAGGCGTGCAATTATATTGGAAGGGTTTGTATGTTTATGTGATTGTCTCTGTGTTTTATTGAATGTTTTTGTATGAAACAACATTTACATTACAAACTTCTCGATCCCTATCAAACCATGTGTTTGTGAGTTATGGGGCAGGATGGTGTGTGTGTGTGTGTGTGTGTGTGTGTGTGTGTGTGTGTGTGTCGTTTGGTATTTTTTATGTCTCATGGTGGATGTTGTATGGTGGTTGCCTTTGGTTTCCTATCCAGTTCGTTGTCATCCATGTGTGTGTGTGTGTGTGTGTTTGTGTGTGTGTTACGACTACCTCTTTCTCTTCCCTTTGCAAGTACGTCCTCTTCCAATTAAGAAAAAAAAAAATCCCTCTGCTCCTAATCTCAATTGCTCTTCTCCATTCATTGTATGCCCTCCTCTCCTCTCTCTGTTCTTAAAGCTCCCCGTTTACGGATCTTACTTTTTACGGTACATGATTTTTGTTCAGCATAAAAATGAAAGCCGCTGAATGTCCTTTGGTTAGAATATTTGTACTTTCTTTTCTCTCCATCCGTTGTTTAACTCAGTAACATAAACTAATAAATGAAATGACCCGAGCTGCTACCATGTATGTTGGCCGAGCAATTTAAAGCATTACAGCTGGGGCGAGAGAGATGAAAAAGGACATGAACCTTGATTAAAGAGAGGGGTAAAAGTAGCAACGAGGTGCAGTCTTGGCGGCAAATTTCCCACCTGTATTTAGCTGGACACTATTTCCTGGAAGAAATTGGTAACTTAGGCCAGGTGAGGTTTTGTGAATGGATTAAGGATAAAGTTATATAACACCGATTTTTTTTCCCAGAACAGTCAGTAAAAAACATTTTTTTTTTTCTGCAACTAGGTCAAAGGCCAAACCAGAGCATGGTCAACTTAGATGGTTTTGATCTGATTTAAACTAAACTTGATGGAATTATTTAGGTCATGCAATAACGAAGGGATTCAACATCAGAACAGCCAGTCAAAGGCCATGGTCACTTGGCAAAGTAAAATTTTGCCGTGTGTGTCTGTGTGTGTGTTTGTGTGTGAACAAGATGACTAAAAGTTTTCACTTTTCTGACTCAAACTTGGTGGAGGAATTGAGGATCTCCCAGGAGGTTGATCTATTCTTTTGTGGAACATTTAATCAAAGATAAAGGTCACATAGCAAAGTTAATATAAACATTTTTTTTAAATACAAAATAAACTCTGTGGAAAGGTTCATGTTTAAATAAACATAGCAAGATTGGTAATCGAGAAGATTCATTCAGATTTCAAAGTCACAGGGCAAGGTCAGTTGTTAAGGTCACTGTGCAAAAAGTTTCAAAAAATTTTGGTCTGGTATGACACAAAGTTGGTGGAATGGTTAAGGCAACAGCAAACGAATTCAGATGCAAGAGTTGCCTGATCCTTCACATAAAGTCAAATATTCGGCCCGTCGACCAGTTGGTGGCGCGGGTGTTGCACTATGTAAATGCTCGATCTGGTTGTAGGCTACTAATATTCTCCAGTACTCTAAGAACCCAGTCATTACGAGGTCGATATTATACCCGAGCTCATCAAGAGAGAATAGGTATTATGCATTGCTTGCAGTGTTTGTTTGTTAGCTTGTTTCTTTGTTTGTTTGGTTAAATGTTTGAATTAAATAACTCAAGCAGTTGTTGTCTGATTTTAACCAAACTTCAAGGAAGGTTTATGATCAAGCAAGGGGCTGACCTGTTGTTATTGAAAACATTTAGTTACAGATCAAGGCTTGGCCAAATTTTGACCAGCAGTGTAAGCGTACATAGTTTTCACCTGAATAACACCAAGCTGGATCGGCGGAAGGGAAAAGCAAAAAGGAGCTATTTTGAGAATAATCAGTCAAAGGTCAAGGTCACATTGCAAGGTTAAAATTCGCCTTGTTGCCCTGTGTGTGAACGTAGTAGCTGATCCAGCTCTGATCCCATTTAGATCAAACTTGGTAGCAGGATTAAGGCTGACTCAGGGGCTGCCTTACTGTCTTTACGATAAGCCAAATATCGAGGTCACACGAAAGAAAAAACTTTAACCGTTTTGATCATATTTACACCAAACACTGAGGAAAGGTTCAGGATGAGACAAGGTAACCGGGCAAGGTAAATCTGAACAGTTTTGATCGGATTTTGGACCACGCTTGGCAGAATGAGGTACGAATGAAGTATTTTGATTTTGTGAGTAAACAGTTCAAGGTCAGGGCCACAGGACAAAGTATAATATTGGGCTCTTAGATAAACTGATGGGCTTGGGTATTGGACTCTGTGTGGGCTCCTTGTAGTTTTTCTTGCAAACATCAGATTAGTTTATTCACCTTGGTAAACACATTTCAAAGCAGTTGTTACATGAGACTCATCTGGACGTAAACCCAGTGTGCACCAGGCTGAAGCTGCCGTTTTCCTGTAGCCCGCCATCTTCCCATAAGAGGTAGGGAGAGAGGTGAAGACGTTTTCCTAATCCGGCACTGGAGTTGCCTGACTGTAGCGATGTCACCACGTGAAGAAGTCCTAAAGGTGATTGATGGGGATTGCTCGGAACTTCTGCCAGGCATCCTCTACGCCCTCACCTGCTCCCATGCATTCCTAGCCTACCTCACCACCTCCCATCCATTCCTATCCTTCATCACCTCGTATCATGTTTTCACATCCTCCTTCACCTCCTCCCAAACAGTTTTGTCTCCCGAATCTCCTCCCACACATTCTTGCCTTCTCTCCCCTCCACCTATACATTTCTGTCGTTCCTCTCTTCCTCCCATACATTCCCACACTCCCTCGCCTTGTATCATACAATCCTGTCCTATCACATCTCCTATATTTTGCTATCTTTCCTCGCCTCCTCTAAAGAAATCCTATTCCCTCTCGTCTCCTCCCATATATTGCTATCCTCCATTATCTCTCATACATTTCTATTCTCTCTAACCTCATCTCATACAATTCTGCCCTCCCTCATCTCTTCCCGTACACTGCTATCCTCCCTCACTTCCTCCCATACACTGCTATTCTCCCTCACCTTTTCTCACACAATCCTATTCTACCTCACTTTCTCCCATACACTTCTATTCTTCCTCACCTCCTCCCAGGTGCCGCTGTGAGGCCTCTTTGCGGTGGCACCACCTCCTTGTAGGTCTCCTGGAAGCCAAACCGTCCCAGCGATCCCCTCGCAGTGGGCAACTCACCCATCGCGAGTGCAGCGGCCAGGTTGCCAATCTCCTCTGATCTACTCACCGGAGATGTGGTGAGGGTGATCGGTTTTCCCTGTTGCTCCGAAGTTTCACCTCAGTGACACCGCTTAAAGAACAACAACAAGGGGAGTCGGTGGCTGAAACGGAAGAGAGGCAGCCTGCAGTCCTAATGGACCCAGGTTCGAATCCCGGCTGGGTCAGGGAACAGTTTAAGGATTTGAATCTCCTTCAGCTCCCATATATACCTTTCCTCCGTTACATCTTTCCATTCATTGTTATTTTCCCTCACCTCCTGTCCTACATTATTATCCCACCCCACCTCCTCCCATACAAACTCATCTGCCTTCACCAACTCCCATACATTACTATCCTTCCTCACTTTCTCTCATACATCGCCATCCTCCCTCACCACTTCCCTTGCATCCATCAAATCGCAAGATTTTCACATGTGCTCACGGCCTCCTTCCATAAGTATTCTGTCGTTTACCTCTGCTATCCTCTCCCTTCACTGCACTGCTTACCTCTTCGAAAATACTCTTTACTCAAACATCTTTTCCCAGCATTATATGGGGTAGACGATCGAAGCAAACCTGGTTTGATTTCCCATTTTTTTTTTTTGGCTGGAATTACGACGGATGCCATTTATAACGGTAACCCTCGCTGTTTATCTGGTCTTCTTCCCGGCATTACAGCTGGGGAAGTGATTGTATTCTGACTGCTGCTGATGACCCTTCTAGTGTGGCCCCACTCAGTCGATGCAGCATTAAAGCCTGCTCGCCACCGGTAGGTAGCACTTAACTAACAGGCTCATCTCAAACCCTGAACAGCCATCACCACCTTTTCTGTCTGGGGCAGTGGCTCAGTAGGGTCTCAGGTGAGGTAGAGGATGAGATGGGCTGGCTGATTTCCCCTGTGGTCTCCTCGTCCCTTCTCTCGAAAGGTCACCACTTTTTTTTTTTTCTCTGGGTGAGGTTATAGCTGAGGAGACCCTCTGGAGAGGTGAGGAGGATGCTAGGGGGATGACACGATCTCTCTCTCTCTCGTCATTTTTGTGTCCTGATAACATCTAATGTTAATTACAACAAATTTTAACCTGTTGTTGGCATGACGGTGATGGGCTTTTAAATACTGTCTGCAGCCACAGTCAGATATTAGGAGGCTGTCATAATTAAAGGGCTAAATGTGACAAATGAACAAACGTTTCTGTAATGTTAGTGCCAGATCGACAAACTGTTTGTTCCATAAGCCATTTTTTTTCTTTTACTTAATTAACCCAAAAGTTTACCACAGGGGCAGAAGAGAACTTCCATAAGGTAACACAAAATTGCTTTGCAGGTGTCTGGAATATACTGTAAAAGTAGCCTTGAAGTAAACATTTATGATTTCTAATTTATCAGATCATCAGAGCTTATTTATGACTTGAATAAAATCGTTTGTAGGCGGATAGAATAACAATTGTGGTGAATAATTCAATACTACATTGAAGCATCGCAATTATCACGCTGCTAAATAGTTCCATCAGTAAAAGATGTCCTCCTTAAACTTTATAAACTAAAAACATCCTGAGGCAGTAAGAGGTAGTCTGAATATAACGGAATAATTGTAATGAAGAGAAGTTGAGAGATTGAATCATTTCACAGATGCAGATCGGGAACCAGCCACAAAGAACAAGTGTCGTACCAAAAGGCAATTTATTCCAAAAGCTTCTGAGTCTATCAACTTTCTAGGCATTAAGCTGACAATTTGTAAATTAAATCTTTACCTCAACCTAAACTCCATTACGATTAGACACTTGTAGTCTCTCTACTTTAAGCTATCTAGCAATCTCTGACCATCACATAATATGGACTGATACTATATTACAATGCTAATGGATTAAAAAAGAAAAAAATACTATCAACCTTGCTTTCAGCTACAAATTAACTAATAAATCACCAGCGTTCTAGTAATTAAGGGCGTAAAAGCGTGCTGGAGTCATAACCAACATGTAAATATTACCGCTGTTGTCTGGTTTTTGCCGGGGCTGCTTTATACCATTCGTGTTGCCTCGTGACGAGGTTAGTGGCGAGGGTAACCTGTACACTCAAGTTATGTTGCCCCGAATGATTTACATTTGTTTAGCCGGATTTCCCCAGCCCTGATTAGTTTTCATGGATAAAGTAGTTGTGATATCAAGTTGGTCTTACTGAAAAGGGTGTGACGTTTGCTTAATTCTTGATGAATATTTCTACATTTCTCTCCTGTCGTGCAAGAAGTACAATTTCAGTCACGTCACCCTACAGGCACGTGCCCAGGGTTTCAGCTCTCAGGCTTCCCTTGCTCTTCGTCCTGGCGCAATACTCTGTAACAAACGATGAATTTAGTTTTCTTTTGAGGGGTAAACTTGTTATACTTAATAAAAGAGCCTTCAAAAGCGACATCTTAACAGTTGCCTGACTATCACTGAATCCGCAAAATATAAGGCAATTTTCCAGTTAATCAGAAACATCGGGCCATTAATTTACAACAAGAGAAATTCACCAGTAATATCACATTGACTCTATACAGTATTGAAGTACTGTTGTCAGAAGATAAAGTTTTTTTTGCCTATTACGAAAGAAAGCAGATGGGATAGGGGTCGTGGCAACCCAAAGTGTGGATAATATTATGGGAATAACTAATGTAGGAGAGTTGGAATGATGTGGTGGGTGAGGCGAGGCCATTGAAGGTAGTGTGGATTGTTATACCAGGTGAAGTTTCATGGAGTAATACCAGACAAGCCAGTTGTGGTTGTATGGTTTCACTGAAACGCTGACAAAGGGAGTGTCGATGGCTTCAGCTGGGTGTGATTACTGTCTCACAGTAAGCTACCTGAAGGAGTCATATGCAGTTTATCACAACCTCGTTTCAGTTGTTCTTGGAATCCCCAAGCCACAGAACCTCTCACTACCATACTAGTTGAAACCAAGGCAAATAAAATACTACTACCCTCATTTGTTTCCCCTTGTAACAAAGCAGTTGTAACGCTGATGCAGGACATATTAAATTTGGAACTTCAAATTTATTGTGTGAGTTGATGTATAGCAGCCGAAATTATGGCTACCAGGTCCTATCCTCAAGATAATTTTACTTTATCGGTTATATGTATGTGAAACAAAATTAAAAAGAAAAATGAAACTGTGTAGCTTAGCGCTGGTCCGAATGGATGTTTTTCAACATTCGTGAATGTGAATGCGAATATGAATTTCCAATGTCTGTGAATGCGAATGTTGTGTTTCATGACATAGAATCGTGGATAATTCATATTTTTTGTACGAATTAATTTCATTGTAAGAGTGCCAGCCAAAAAAAAATTGAATGAACAAATTTCTATCAATTTTCTACGTTACCAGGATGCGTGACGAGGACCCAGCTCTTACAGTCATCCCATCGACCTCTTTCCCCAACCTCCACTCACTGAAAGACGAATTTTATGTACAGTATTACTGTGAAGTTTTGACTGTAGATTATATTTATACTTTGTGGTTGTTTTGCACTGAAATGATATTAACACCTAATAAAAATATGTTAACATAAGGACTTTCTATTAATAGTTGAATTTGATTATTGTGGGGTTATATGTAAGAAATAAAGGCTTCTCAGCGCTCTCAGCAGATTGCCTATTCCACTTTTCATCATATATCAGTCCGGCACCACCAAAGAGTCATTCGCTGGCAACACTTCATGGAGGGCAAGCCAAGAACGTCCGGGCTAACTGTGAGATAATGAGATACATTTCATTAAGCGTTATCCACCAAGGCAAGGGATCTTCAGCCGCATCAGTGCGTTTCTCTTCGTGGTACTGGTCGACGATTTTTTACGTCTGCTGACTCTGCTGTGAAAGATGGTTAATATATTCATCATCAATGCTTGATGAAAGAATTGCATTAACCCTAGAACAGTACACCCATGTCCGAGAGTCCCGGGCAACTTTTTGCCTCTTTTTGGTTTAGCAGCTTCTAGAAGCCAGGGACCCCTGTCCTTCTCAATAGCCTCCTAAGTTTGGGTGCCCATGCTAAGGGTAAGTGTGTGTGGTTTTCCAGGAATCCTTCTGTTTTGAAAGTCGTGGTCGGGTCTGTGAGACCCAGGTATACTGGATTAGGGGGGCTGAAATTTACTGTTATGTGATGCAGATTTTTTCACCATCTGCATTGCCCTCTCCACATCATGAAGACCCTGCATACCACTAGCGTTGACAGCAGTGGAGCATCATTGTGTCATTTCTTTTCTTATGGGGTCCATGTAAACAAAAACTGTACTTTTTTGTAAAGATTCTTTTCAAAAACCAGCCTAAAATACTTAAAATAAGTTAATTTTAATTTTACAATCATTATTGCACAGTAAATTGAACCGAAAATATTGTAGAATGATCAAGGATTCAATAAATAAAACACATTATTTTTGGGGGGGGTCTGTGAGACCTAGTTGTACTAATGGTGTATAAGTGCAAATAGATATACTGTTCTATGGTTAAGCGTTGAAGTAAAACCTTTGCTTGTAGATGATTGAGAAACTTTAGATGCATCTGAAAGTTTATTATCTATATATTGCTAGACACCTTAAACCCGTAAGGGGTGGCCACAAACAAATCGCCTCCATGTCGCTCTGTCCCCTGCCATTTCACTGTCCTGCTCCCAGCTCACACCCCCCTCCCTCATATACCTCTCTACTCCATCCCTCCATCTCATCCTTGGTCCCCCCCTCCCGCTCGCCCCCTCCACCTCACTCCCATACACTCTCCTTGTCAGTCTCTCACTCTCCATCCTCTCCACATGGCCAAACCACCTTAATGTGTTCTTCCTAACGCTTCCTATCACATCCACATCCACACCACAACGCTCCTTCACTTCCTCATTTGTCAGTCTCTCTCTCCACGTGACTCCACATGCTCCTCTCAAATAACTCATTTATTATCATTTTTGTTTAATTTTTTCTTGAGCACTCGACCGAAGTTCTTCAGACAAATGGACGATGCTGTTCTTCACTTTGCTTGTAACAAACTAGGATGCAAAAAAAATCTCCTTATATCTTGAGTCCAAAAATGTGGCCACAGCGTACGTGCCATTACTTTCAAGTTCTACTGTATCAAACCTCTTCGATAATTCTTCCATTATTTTTCTCTCAAGTTCTTTAGGCCAAGGCTTTCATTGGTGAGTGACTTTATTACTAATCTGAATGTGTTTACAAGAAGCATTACTTCAGATATCTATGGTGAGGCGCTGCTGATTTTCTTGGTAATATCCTCAAATGGCTGGGGAACAGCGATGCATATTCTCAAAAGGGACTCACCTTCAGCAGTAAGTTTTCTCTCGTATACATGCAAAGTGACTTCATAAGTTCTTTCATTCTAACCATCATCTCCAGCGTGCTGTTCCATCTAGTGGAAACATCATGTATCACTTATAACTAAGGAACATTTATTCTGAGTTGAATTATCATTAATTCTTCCTGTGCCATGGTTGAGTAATTGAAGTGACTGGCTATAGACCTGCATTTAGAGAGGTCTGAAGTTGATGCAGGTTTGTGTTGTTGATGACAGGAAGAAATAGTCCTTTTTTTAATATTACACCGACATCCCTCACGACACGGTGAACAATATCTAAAGACAATTCTAATTATTTTAAGAAAGACTATCTATACTGAAGGAATTAGTAAATGTTATCTAGTACAATCACTTCAAAGAGACTCCTCTAAGATGACTAAACTGTTCATGTGTCAGAAGAATACATCTAATGAAAGACATGATTGAAGGGAAATCCTGGTTCTTTAATGAAACAGGTACGCTAAGCATCATATAAGAAGTTACTCACCTCATTTTAGTTCACTGTAGCCTTCACAAGCAGGGGTACTTCATGACCCATAAAAAATCACCTAGGGATGACCATCATACGTTATTGTAGTCAAACCCTCTAGTCCGATGACATTTTATTCTTACTAACAGTAGAGGATGTTAATCACGTTATGAGATCTTTTTTTGTGGAACGATTAATTACTGCCTTAATATATCGATTTTAACACACTAGGTCTGTATTAACAGGAGATTTGTAACAAGCTGAATAGTACAGTAATATGGAGGTTAGTTGCGATCCAATAGATAATCCTTCACTGGAGTGCAGGGAATAATGGATTAGCCTAATTTAGATTATTCCTGTTTCAGTGAGGAGAATTTTCCAATTTTAATAATAATGACGTTTTGTGGCGACAAGAATTAAGGAAAATCTTATCGTACTGAAGGATTTTTCAGTCCTTCACAACAATGGAATGTCTATTGAAGTTAATATATATTTTTTTTTAATGTGTCCGACTCTGGGCAAAGGCTTCAGGGCCTATTTCTTGGGGGCAGTGGCCTATCCCAAGGCCCAGTAGTCCTCCTACACCGCCAAATGTCACCACTTCGGCGCTAGCACCCACCATCCATATTGAATACATGCTAGGGCTGTCTCATACAGGACTGGTGTATTGGTATTAGCGGGGGTATTTTTACATGTCGGCGGGTCTTCTTGTAGATCAGGAAAGTCTGCTTTTTATGAAATTCAAATCCTTAAACTGTTCCCTGCCCCAGCCGGGATTCGAACCTGGGTCCCTTCGGACGGCAGGCCGCCTCTTTACCGATTCAGCCACTGCCTCCCCCTGAAAAGAAAAGAAAACAAAAAAAAATACGTTTTGAAGGTACTGATAAAATGTGGCTCTGCCGTTGTTAAGAAAATCATTATTATTCTTATTCTTAGTCTTAGTCTTATCACTATAATAAGAGTAATAATAAAAATTATAATAATAATAATAATAATAATAATTATAATTATAATTATATTATTATTATTATATTATTATTATTATTACGTCATCACTCATCTTATGCCAGGACCAACTTGCCTAGCCCCAGGCTTCTACGCTTCTCATGGGGCAGCATAGGATTGGATGATGGATGGATATATTATTATTGTTATAATAATAATAATTATTATTATTATTTATTATTATTATTATTATTATAACCATGACGAAGGGACTATAAGCAGACTTTTTAACCCATAGGGGTCCCACTGGATGTGCACAAAAGTGCACAAACCCTCAGGTTTAAACACCTGAACACTCTTCGCATCAACAGTATCATTAGGAACCTTAATGCAGAGTATAATGATTGACGGAATAAACTGCCTGCAGTATTGTTATGTATGACATACAGCATAACACGAAAAGAAGCCTATCTATTAAGTTCATTGAAGTAACGCTGACTTGCTGAAAAGTGGTGGAAGTAACCTATAGTGCCGGTGCGTAAAGGATAATCAGCATTAAGAAACATCTTATGAAGTAGAGTTGATGATCCCGCTAGACGACGATGTTCAAGATAAAGATTGACATCAGGCAACATGAACCAAACCTAAAAAAAAAAAAAAAAAAATCCCAAAGACTTATGTTAGAATCAGGAGCAGAGAGCCAGACAGTACAACCGTAGCTTACTGGAAGAAGGTCAAGATAAATGAATAAACACAATTTGTAACAACAGCAATATCCAAAATATATATTTCTACATTTCCGTAGACGGTCAACCATCTGCGATATTGATGAGGTAACACTATCGTTGATGTATGAAAAGTGAGTTTTTTGTCAAAGGCGACACCAAGCAACTTAGGACCATTCATGGATTATGAATTCGTTGCTTACAATTTCAGGAAGGGAAGAAAGATCTATTGACAGTAAGGCTTTGGCATTTTGCAGGTTTTAGCTTCATAACCCACCGATTACACCAACTAATAATATTCAATGTATTATCTCTCAGAGTATTAGCTACGGAGAGAGAGAGAGAGAGAGAGAGAGAGAGAGAGAGAGAGAGAGAGAGAGAGAGCGGGCTTTATGAACTCCCATCACTGCAGCCAGAAACTTTCATTTCCTCCCCCGCATTCTCATTTCCTCTTGCTCTAACTTACTCAGCACCGCACTCCTATCCTCATGAACCGCACGTTTTGCCTGTATCTTTAACCTTATCTGCATCTTTTAATCTCCACAAACCTATGCTTTTCTTAGAAATAAATAATATTCGGCTCTTGCTAGATTTTATTCACTCTTTAGGATTGGGACCAATTTCTCTTAGCCTTTCCATTGTGATGACGCCTTCCTTTACTGTATTCTGGTCACCGCAACACGATCGCATTCAGCTTAGCAAAGACTTCTAACACTGATGTATAAAACAAGCACTTAGTGGCCCAGTCGGGCAGGTAAGCAGTTCCTTCTGCCGAAAGCACTTGGGCTTCACCCTCAGTTTTAACTGTTAAATATTTATCTTGCAAGTTTGCATACACCAAGCTTGACAGGGACCTGCTCTGACATACCCGGCATGGCCATGCGAAATTTCAGCTCATTCCTTCCAGCAGTATGACTTGTGGAGAATTCCCAATGTCTAGCGAAAAATCGGGTACAAAAATCCTTGTGCCTCATGCGCAAGTGATCATACGCAGTTATAATTTACACTAAGGTTGTCATCTCATCGTTACGTGTCGTTTGATGTATGGTACATCGAAATCCAG
>JAGKTI010016278.1:6038-19588 GCA_018397915.1 Birgus latro
AGACAGGAAGAAAAGAAAGGGAGGAAGAGAGAAGACAGAAGAGGAAGAAGCGGGAGGGAAGAAAGACGACAGAAGAGGAGAGCGGACAGCGAAGAAAGAGGGAAAAACAAGGAAGAGGGAAGTCAGGAGAAGAAGTGGGAAGAAAAAAAAAGGAGGAAGAAGAAGAGAGGAAAAGAAAATACTGGACGAGGAAGAAGAAAGATAAAAGAAGTGCTTGAGAATGGGGTAGTGGAATGTTAAGGTGTGAGGGTGGCATTTTCCTCGCCTCGCTGCTTACTAAATAATGAAGACGAAGGCTGCAAGAGATCGAGCAGATATGGTAATGCGGGGGAGGTGAGAGAGAGAGAGAGAGAGAGAGAGAGAGAGAGAGAGAGAGAGAGAGTAGTGTGTGTGTGTGTGTGTGTGTGTGTGTTTTGTGAGATACCACTGCGCCTGAAACTAATATTAAGAGTCGGCAAATAGTTACCACAACCACAACCACAATCACCACATCCACTGCTACCAGACGGGCAAACACCTACAGAATCTCCGTTTTTAACTGCATGAAACTTTTGCAGCTTCTTTCGTCAGCTATGGAAGTGTCAGGGATGATTCTCAGCTACAAACTTTACACTTAACTTCAGCTTTAAGTGGGCATATGTTACCTCTGTCCGTCATCCTGAAGCATTTTAGTAATATTTTCATACTGGTTACGTTTGGTGCATTCTCAGTCTTGTAATTTCTCACAATACTCAATACACAGTACACATAAATTACTTACACTTTCACAGTACACACACCTGCAAGACACACACATACCTACACATTTTAAACTCCAGAACGGAACAAACGCTGTACATATCTGAACAATGCATACACCTGAAAAGAACACACAGTCACACCACACCCACCTGAACAGTACACACACTAGTACAGTACACACACACACACACACACACACACACACACACACACACACACCTCTTCGTGATCTTCCCAGCTATCATCTAATTATATCGAAGTGTCTTGACGTGTGAGAGTGACAATGTAGGGGAAAGGGGGGAAAATGTTGAGAGAAAAGGGAAAATGGAAAGTTGACGGGAGATGATGTGGAGGAAAAACTGACGCACGTAGAAGAAATAAGGGGGAGAAGAACGCTGAATAGGGAAATATAAAAGGGAAATCAGGGAATAAAGATGCAACGTGAAAAGAGGACATTTTGAGGAGAAGTGAAACATATCTAGCACTTCATTTCACCCGTGTTACTTTGAATAATTTAGCACTACGAGTTGATGGGATAGATATGGAAGTATGTGCGTGTTGGAAGGGTGTGGTGTGAGAGAGTAGGGTTAGAGGGAGAGAGCCAGGAGAGGGAGGGGGAAGGTGGGGGAGGTAATATCAAGGTTGAAGAAGATTTAATTGATTATGAAATAGGGGATAAATAGGGAGATGGAGGGGGTGGGTCAAGTGGTGGGGATCAAATGAAGATAATGAAGGGGTGAAATGATGGTAGAGAGGATGGGTCAGGGGAATATTTGGCAGAACAGGAGGGTTTGATGGAGGTGGAATGGAACGGAATTACATAAGGGCGACTGTGGGTGTGTGTGAAGTTGGTGGAGGTGGGAAGGTGGGTGGATGAGGCAGTACAGTGGAAGCAGTGCCAGGGAGAGCCCCACCCTGCCACAGTGCCACAGGACAGGGACTTTTGCGACCTACCGAAGTGCCACCAGGGTTCTGAAGGAGGGAGGAGCCACACTCTCGCATAAGAATTGGTGAGCCTTTGACATCAGTACACAGAATTGTACATATTTCTCTCATACGCTGACTGAGATTTACGTTCTACATTATACCGTATGTGCGAAAGCTAAGAAATAACAAATAACGTAAAGTAGGAGCCTGTGATGCAAGGAAGTTAGTATAATAGCATATATTTAAACGCAACAATATAGTCATAATTAGTGCATCCGTTACAGTATCAGGATGTTTTGCAAAAGACACCCTTGCCTATTTTTTCGCACCTGTGAATCTTTTTTCACGTCTTTGCCCACCTATTTCAATATTTCTTTTTTCGAGCCTCTCCCTATTTTTTCACTACTTGGCCTATCTTTTTCCAACCTTTGCCTATTTTTTTCACACCATTGCCTCTCTTTTCACGCCTTTGCCTATCTATTTGACACTTTTTCCTATCTTTTTCACACTTTTGCCTATCTTTTCACACCTTTGCCTAACTTCTTCACACCTTTGCCTATCTTTTTCATACTTTTATCTATCTTTTTCACACCTTTCCCTATCTTTTTCACACCTTTGTCTCTTTCCACCCCTTGCTTATCGTCTTATACCTTTCCTTATCTTTTTCACATCTTTTCCTTTTTAATTTTACAGAGAAGGAGATAAAAAGCAATAAGTATATAAATCTTACTATATTTTGAGTTCATTATCTGATATTCTTTCAACCCGAGGATGTATTTTTTTTTACTTCTATTGCTGTCAGACGATTTTATTTAGCATGGGATAGCCAACCGATAATGCAAGGGTTAATGAGGGCTTTGGCTCGTATTCTCGTCGGTTGAGGAAGCCCCCCTAACACCTCTTCCTTAGCGGTTCATTTTTGGATATGGATGATTAATATCCCTTTGAACGTTACGTGTGGAAAGTATGATGATATTGGAAGGATTTATGTCACACAGAAGAGGATAGTAAGGTGAAATAAACATATTCAATCGCCTAGGAAAAGTGTTAGGGAGCTTCATTAACCTACAAGAACTCGAGCCTTTAACCCCTCTATATCGGTGTTCGTCCTTAACCTGAAGAAAATCGTCAGGACGCAGAAAGAATTAAATGACGTTCTCTGACTGTTGAGATTAACATTGAGGATATGGATTTTTTTCTCTTTTTTACGATGGTTTGTTTGAAAGCATCGTTTATTCTGAATTACAAGTAAAACTGTGTGATTTAAGTTGTTCATATCGTCACTCCCTAACCCCGCTGTTAATTCAAACGTTCATATTTTTGTGGATATAAATGCGTCTGTATTCCTTTTGGCTCTTTTGCCTTTACACACTAAACACGATTTCTTTATTTCATTTTCCTTTCCTTTTTTCCTTTCGATTTTCTCCGTTTTTCTCACTAGACCATTTTTTTTTTCCAGCCCAGACAAGCTTCTCGCCGTGGAAAGATTTGATGGAACTGTACTTAACTTTTTCGTAAAACCAAATTTCGAGAAGCATTTATTTATTTATTTATTTATTTATGCTCTAGGTCAAGAATAAATCGCAAAAGAGGAGTAGTAGCACGATTTTTTCTGAGTCTCTCTCTCTCTCTCTCTCTCTCTCTCTCACACACACACACACAATATGACAGTTATGCTCACTGAAGGCTATGGCAGCACGACGCAAGTGCACTGTCGACGATCGGGCTCAGTGTTTTTCTATGACATTTTATATTCAGGACAAAGAAAACTATATAGGAGGTAAAAAGCATAAGGCGTGAGAAAAGCCTGTACGCCACGAGTCATATACAGTACATAAACAAATAAATAAATAAAAGGGTATAGAGTGAAAAGCATAAGGAGTGAGACAAAGCCAGACATTGTCAGTCAGAAAAATCAACATGTATGTCGTGTTAATCAGTCCCATCTCACACCCTGGGGCTGGATCAATAAACACACGTGCGATCTGGTTAGCGTGTGTCCCAGCCACGTGTGAATTGACGGTCAGTTCGTGTTCCTTTTCATCGTGGTACGGTACCGGGAGCTTTAAGTATCAGCACGAAAACTTTCCATCAAGTGAGAGCCTTATAATGAATGAGGATGCAAGAAGCGCCAAATCCTGAGCTGTAAAGAACTCAGATATGCAGTAGATAGGATAAAAAGGAAACAGATATCTGTAGTTTCATTTTATGGCTCTTGCATGCTCATATCTGTCTCTTGTATGGAGACGACGATCTTGACAAAACCGAACTACTTAAGAGGCTATGGGTGGAGTGTTGTAGGAATGATGATGTCTTTGTGGCCCCTACACTACCATTACCACAAAGCTCACTAATACTACTTATACTGGTGCTCACAACAGGGTTCCTCTCTTCCCAGTTACGCCGAAGCTCCACGACCACACCTAACTAACTGAGAGGACAAGAGAAGGAGAGTTGTAGGAGAGATGGCAACACCGTGGGGCCTACGTCACCGCCACCACAAGGCTCAACAACACCTCGCCTTATGGTGGCCTCTGCTGCTGTTTCTGTTGTTGATTTGCCCGGCTAGTGTTGCACCAGATACAGGTTAGGCATCACGTGAGAGTGTATAAATAAACATACATAGTAGGTAAGGCTTTTTATTATTATTATTATTATTATTCCCACTACTACTACTACTACTGCTATTATTATTACCGGAGTGAAATATTGGTACTACTTTCCATACCAGATCTGAGAGATATTTATTCTGGCCAAGTTTTTCTCTCACCACGATGACGTATATTATGGATTATTCTTGCTACCAACAGACGATTTTGATTCAGTAAGGAGAGACTTTATTTTTTTTACCAAAAGAGATTAGTCTTCATTAACTCCTTCAGTACAAGAGGTCTCTACTAAGCTGAAATAATAGAAGTCCTCTCTCTCTCTCTCTCTCTCTCACTCTCTCTCTCTTTATGTCAACTCCAGGTGGCGAACTGACGAAGAACTTTCTGGAGATGGAAGAACTACTGG
Source organism: Birgus latro (assembly GCA_018397915.1). Lineage (NCBI taxonomy): Eukaryota > Metazoa > Arthropoda > Malacostraca > Decapoda > Coenobitidae > Birgus > Birgus latro. The sequence continues at coordinate 10,722 of JAGKTI010016278.1, forward strand.
CGACGGGAGGACGAGCAGAGGTGTTCGAGATGGAGAGACTGAGAGACGAGATGAAGGGACAGAAGAAGGAGGAGGCTGAAGACAGAACGACGGAGGAAAGAGAGGAGGAAGAAAAAGAAGAAGACGCAGAGGATGGGATGGAAAGAGACATGATAGAAGGCGTGGTCATTCTCAAACACGGGGCCAACCTCAACATCACCCCAACTTTAGATCCTTTCCCTGAGTACTATAACTTCACCGTGTGCCTCCTTGCCCAGTTCCCAGGTGGAGACGGCACTTTTTTCCACTATAGCGTCAACAATACACACTTAATGGCTGGTTAGTATAGTGGTCACCTTTGTATCCCATATCTCCTCTCTGCAGCATCAGGTATCTCCATGTAATTGCCTCTCATTATCACCTTATTGGTCTTCTACCTTTATTCCTTGTTATCTTCTGCTTCAGCATCGTCAGCATCCTCCTAACTATCCATCATTATCTTCTATCTTTCACCTCCTTCCACGACGCATCACTAACACCCATCAGTTGGCCTGGTATACTCCTTTTACTCAAACTTGGACTAAAATTGCCACGTCTCTTTCTTGAAATATAGGCCGTGACGAGAAATGAACACTCTAATATGATGCTAGTCACGAAGAAGTGCGGTGGAAAGAAGGAAGCACCTGAGCATTGTCTTTTTATGTCAGTGACCTACGTGAAATAAACTACGAAAGGACGAAAATCTGAGTCAAGTTAGCGTGAAAGTGCTATAGTATTTTCTGTCTATCTTTCTATACTATACCTCTTCTATTGCTTAATAATCCATGTTGTAACTTTCCCGTATCTTGCACAGTCGCGTATAAATGTTTGCTTATTATTCCTGCTTCTCATTTAGGGCACGTCCGTCACTCTACACTGAGGTTATGTCCGCTGTTTCACACTTAGAGCATGTTTGTTACTTCACACTTAGGGCATGTAGAGTGTAGCCTGCAGTCCACTGGGTTCACATTTCAGGTGAGCCAGGAACAACAACAACAACAACAACACATCACTTTCCTCCTTAACTCATCTTAAGAATCTTCTGTACGGAGAGAAACAAACCAGTCCATTCTCAGCTTAGGAATATCAGCCAGCGGAGGAAAATGAGAGGCAGAGAAAGTGAAATAGTAGGTGAACTTTTGCCTCGACTGTATCAACTCCTTATCATGTATCTTATCAGTATCTTATCAGCGGCGAAGTAGAGAGGTCAGACATCCTTATCATCACCATGAGAGTCACAACTTACTCAGAATTTTGTTATCATATTTTCTTCACCTTGACTTGGCCCAACTTTTCGTCCTTTTGTAGCTAATTACACGTAGCACAATGACAAAGACAATACTACGGCTATGCATCATTTTCATAACACTGCTTCGTGACTAGATCCATATTCTAGTGTTAAGCCATCGTTACAACCCAGCAGTCAGGATGGAGAGATGGCAGTTTTAGGACAAGTTACGGCAAAAGGAGTGCACCGTCTTAGAAATCTCGTGTCTAAGAATACGGTGGATAAGCAATCTTTTCCTTCTTCTTGCAGCAAAATCGTTGACTGGAGACCTCATTATTACCGCCAACTTCACGGTGTACCAGTTTAGCGTGACTCCTGCGCCCAGCACTTGGTCACCTCTGTGTTTCGGCTACACCGCCTCCACCAGACAGGTCACTATAGTCCGTTTGTGATAACTTGACGAGATCTCCAACCCCTTCCAGCTCAGTTGATGATCAGTTGTAGTCAGATAAGAGGATCAGTTTGACTAGCAACCCAAGGAGACTCATTTCTACAACTAAGATGAACTGAATTTAACCACGATTTACTGCTGAAGCTGTGGTAGTGGTTCATTTTCATTTCTAGTGTTCTAAATTGATAAAAATGATCCACCCCCTCAGATGGGGAGATAATTTTGACTAGTAACCAAGGAGATTCACTTGTGCCACATAACTCAGGTTACCTGAATTCAACCACGGTTTAATATTGAAGTCGTGAGGCGGTGGTTCAGTTTCATTTCTACTTGACAAAATTGAGCCCCAACTTGAATACTGAACCAGGATAAGGTGACATGAGGCTGACAGGACAATAAATGGTTACATTTAATGAAGTGAAATGATAATGAATGGTTCAGCATGCGAATTGGGGGACATGACTCAAAGTTAAATGGATGGACTATTGTAACTCATTCATGATTTGCGTGGGCAGATCGAAGAGTGAGATTATCTTTAACGATCAGTGGTGTTTGACAATTTACACACACACACACACACACACACACACACACACACACACACACGCACACACACACACACACACACCATCCTTCTTTCTCAGTGCAATCCGTTTCTCACACCAAAGCCAAGGAGTTTCCAGTTGAAAGTGATTTGTCTCTAGGGAATGTCTCAAACAGTCTTATAACTCAAAAGCGTCTCTGCCATCCTTCCCCTGTACTCACTATCTAGACACTATAGGCTTGTTGCAGATTTATACAGACTCTTTATTGTTATACCTGAAAGAACAGCATACGTCTTAGTGGGCATGTGTGTAAATAGGAAACATTAGTGAATTATACAAAATTTCTCTGCTATCTTATTTTTTTTTTCTTATAGTCTAGCCATAAGGTCTACTGTAGTTTGATACACATTTACCGTATATCTCTATATGTAATATCTTTAGTGAGCATATGTCTAAGGAAATATTTAATGAGCTATATAAATCTTCTCTGCTATCCTTTCCTTCTATTCTTAGTGTACCTACCACACTATAAACATTTTTTTTAGAAGTTCAGATATTTCCATGCTGTCCTAAATTATAAAAAGAAATATGCACAATATAGAGTGACACAGATTTGCCTCACAACCAAGGGAGAACATACTGCAGACAGCATGTAATTACATCTTGACCTTTAATGTATTTTCATTCATTATCTTCGCATCCCTGTAAATGTTGTATAAATATTGAAGTAAATCTATCTGTATGCTTCTCCAGTGTCTAGGACATGCAAAGCAACCTTGAATTGTCATGCTTTTCCCCCAAGCATTTTTCCTATAAATATTCCTGTAGGAATGCCCAATTTTTTATTCAAAATGCAAATTTCTTCCAGTCATTTTTACTGATCTTCTGTCTTGCAGGCCTGGGCAGTGCTGGATGGGAAGCTTCTAGACATTAAAGGACAAGCCAAATCTTGGGTGAAAGATTATATCCCTGGCGCGAGTCTGGGTACTCCACACAGTTACTTGCAGACGGACGCGTGGGTGGTTGGATTGTCAATGGTGAGTGGGCAGACAGTCCTGCATGATCCTGCCTCCGCCACCTGCCACTCTCTGGTCACCTGGAGTGGCCTCAACACCCTCACCTGGCACCGCCATAACCACGTCCTCACCACCCATCACCCTCGACAGGAGTTGTGCTCCCCCAGTCGCCACAGCTTCTGGCTGGACACTCAGAGCAACTACCGGCAGGCACACCGCCAGTGTCAGGCCATGGGAGGCCACCTGCCGGCCTCACACACTGATATCACACTCGCCCCGCCTCCTCACTGCGCCACACACCATGTGTCCTGGCTGGCTGCTGGACATATCACCTCTCCTTCCCAGGGCTCAAAGCCTCTGCACTGCCCCACTCTCCTACCCAATGGCACCACAGGCTCACGCTTCTGCTTGGCTGAGCTGCCTTGTAGTGCCTGTGTTGCCCCCACCTGGCTCCGTTACACCCTGTACGGCCCCATCAACCTCCATGATCGATATTTCTTCCTTAAAATCACACCTGACGGACGGACATCTTTTCAAGGACTTCATGGTGTCTCATTTATCTCAAAGAAAAATGATAGCTGGGTATTGTGGTCCCTCCTCTTCCGTCAGCAGTGGTATTTGACGACTGAGGCTTGGCCAGTGGGTCGACAATTATGGCAATCAGATCTAACCAAGGCTGTGCTTACTCTCACTGTCTGTACTCCCTTCCAGTTTTCAGATTACAGTGGCCACTGTGTGCCTAGACGCAGTCGCTGTGACCGTAGCATTGACACCGCCGATGGGAGTGACGAACTGGACTGCCTAAGTCGTGAGGTGGACAGTACGAGTCGTGAACTGCCCTTAACTGTGGAAGGAGTGACAGACATGAGCGTTTCCATCGACGAGTTAACAGTGTCTAACATTGAAATAACAAACGGGGCAACACATACCACAAAAATGGCTCTCTTACTTCACCTGTCTTGGAAAATCCAAGACAATCAGTTCAGGGATTTGACTGATTTTAAGGTGTTTACATGTAGTGAATTCTGGCATCCTCGTTTCTTAATTGACAACCTGAGGGGAAATATAAATCCCAGTCCGTCCATGAAGCAATGCAGAGTGGCGAAGAGGAAGTCAGAGTATCTAGACCTGAACGACCATCTAATGGGTGAGTTATTGTACTCGCTGCTTAAAGTCCTTTGCATCCCCATTCTTGCTGTCTCCAGACGATTATATATCTATATCTATATCTGTCTATCTATATTTATGCATATCAAATTTTTCTGCTTAATCTTGCCACTATCACACCATTCTCCTCAGCTTAGGGGAGCGCCATAGTAGACCCTGCTGATGGGACAACTCTTTTCTTCGCCGATTTTTCTTGCTATCTCCGGATGAATTGTTACGGCCTAGGAGTGCAGCCCAGTAGTGAAGTGATTGATGGAGTCTATATCTAACCATTCCACCTCAACTCTCTCTGAAGCCGAACAGAATAGTTTGTGTGGGGCAGCATTAAAACGAAAAAAAATACCTCATCGGACAAAGAGATAAAGTAACAAGCTTTTGAAATGCATTACTGGTATGTGACCTCGACCTCCGATCTACTGTACCCCAAAGCCAATGGGTGATTAGGCATATGAATGAGGGTGGTGTCAGATGGAGGGAAGGCAGCCTGCTGGTAGAGGGGAGGGTGACATGGAGGTAATTTTTTTCATGGCTACCCCTTCTGGGACTAAGGCGTCTCGCTATAGATAGATTGGGAAATAGATATCATACGGCATATCGACTGCCATATAAGCTTAATTTTTTTTTTCATTTCTTTCCCACAGGTCGAGCCTTGAAGGGGGACGGAGCGAGGATAACAATGATGATGAAAACGGATATCACGGTCGGATGCAACTACCGCCTGTACCGCTACCCCTTTGGAAGCCACCACTGCTACGCCATCATCATGGTTCAGCATTTCCCCCTCATGAACCTCGTAGTCAACGCCCAGCTGAAGTATGATGGCGACCGCGACCTGGTGAACTACGAATTGGTCGATATAAACCTAACGCAGTCTTTTCTCGCCGCCAATTTAACCTTGTATTTGAAGAGCCAGTATGAGTATTACTTGTTGACCAGCTTCGCGCCTAGTCTCCTCATGTTCATCATCTCGTACGCCACTTTCTTCTTCCCCCTGACGGCTTTCAGTGACAGAGTGATGGCTTCCCTGACGGCGCTGCTGGTCCTGGCTGCTCTCTTCACCCAGGCCTCCTCCAGCTACGTCCACACCACCTACTACAAGCTCATTGATCTCTGGTACGCCGCCGTCATCCTCCTCTGCTTCACGGTCGTCATCTGCAACGTCGTCATCAATGCCATACTGTCCAGTCCCGGATACAGGACAGTCCTACCCCTTGACGACTCTCCCGCCAAATCACCCGTCACTCTAGGCCAAAAGAGAGCCAGCGCCTGCAACACTGCCTGCTTGTTCGGCCTGCTCCTTGTGGCAGTCTTTGTTGTGGGAATGTTCACCTTGTATGCAAATGAAGTTGTGTAGGTGGAATAATTTTGATCACGGATGGAAGTACTGACCACTAAAATATATGTTATGTGTCCAGTCATGTAGGAAGAGGGTCTAGGTTACGTCGAAAGTGTTGTATCTTGACCCTAAACATTTCCATCTGAGCAGTCCATGGCACCTGAGATCAAGTTGCACGAAATTTTGTAGAATTACCACATAGGTAAAATTTCAGTTTTGAGAAATTGGTATCTTTCAATTTCAGTCATACGCGATTCATGTGCAGTTACTTTTTGACCTTTAATATTTTTTTTGTCTCTTTGGAGGTTGTAAATGTAAGTTATTGACTGTATACCCTACTCGAGATGTAGAAATGTTCCAGATCTAATAATCCTATGGGTATCATACAACTGTGGATACAATGACTGAACCACTTCGTTAAGATAAATAGCAAAACAACGAATAATGACTCTCTAAACCCATTGATACGATCTTCTGAATTCGATAAACCTTTCAGAATATTATGCAAAAATTTCATAGCTGACTAATAAGTGGAGCTACAGTACTGCATATTATTCTCCGCAGTTGTAAGTGGGAATTATGATTTGGATGATAATGTGTTACTTCACTTACAACTTAGAATTTTTGGTATTTTTTTCACATTTACCCCAAATTCGTGCCAGGAAAAACAAATATACCTAAATTAAAGTCTCTATAACTTAAGCATTTTTTTTTCTCTGAACATCGTCTGGAAAGTTACTTAAATGCCCCTAAAATACTCAGGTTTGTTTACTCTGCACAGGATGCCATCGTTCTTGTAGGTCGCCAGTTTTCTGATTATCTCCCAAAATAAGGTATTGTGGCTGGGCTAAGGCTGGGTAACTTCGGTTTAGATTGGCTCGGTTTTTTTGCTTCTTTCTGGTCTGATTGGTTGAATGTTTAAACCCATTCTCTTTAAAAATGGAGGCTGCCATATGGGCCCTTCGTAAGACGCTAAGTGCATTAATATCTCGGAATCGGTTAATTTCCGAGGGATGCTTATAGAAGAGAATTTGCTTAGAGTTATTTGTACGATAATGCTGACTGTCGGTTTTTCCCGTCGTGAATGTCGCGCAAAGAAAAAAAAAAACACACTCTATTTGAACGTGTTTTAAAAATACAGAAAAAAAAAACTCTCTAACTTTACCAATATCTCTCTCTCTCTCTCTCTCTCTCTCTCTCTCTCTCTCTCCCGCGATTCCGTCACTATTGTTCTCTATTTTTAAATCGATTTTTCCGTTCCTCGTTCCCCTAAATTCTCCTTCACGTCTTCCGTATTTTTCTCCTTCCTTCTCTCCCTCCTTCATTGCTTTCCATCCTTCCTTCCTTCATTTTCCCTTTCCCTCTTTTTTGGTATTTTCCTTTTGTTATCCTTCTTCCTTCTCGCTCTCCTTCCATTCATCCATTTCCCTCCCTCCCTCATTCCTTCATTCTTTCCGTCCATCCTTTTCTCCCTCTTTCCTTCCTTTATTCCTTCCTCCTCTCTCCCTTTCCTTTGCTACTCTCCTATCTCTTATCCTTCCTCACTTCCTCCCTTTCTTTTTTCTTTCCTTCATTATTCCTTCAATCCTTCATTCCTTCTCCCCCTTCTCTATTCATGATTTTCTTTCCCCTCCTCTCTCCCTCTTCCTTTCTATCATTACCTCCTTCCTTCTTTTCTTCGTTCCTTTCTTCTTTCCTGTCTCTCCTTCCCTTCTTCCTTCTCATCTTTCCTTTCCTTCGCCTTTCTTCATTCTACCTCTCTTTCCTTCCTCCCTTTCACCGCTCTTCAATCCTTCTTCCTTTCCTCCCTTCTCCCTACCTTCATGTCCTTTCCTTCTCTTCCTCCCTTCCTCCTTCCCTTCTTCCTCCTTCCTCTAAAACACAGACATACCGTACCTCCTTTTGTGAGAGTTCCCCGTCTTGAGAGGCCACAACAGAAAATGGACACACAAAAACATTCTCCTCTCCTGCTCTCTCTCTCTCTCTCTCTCTCTCTCTCTCTCTCTCTCTCTCTCTCTCTCTCTGTCTCTCTCTCTCTCTCTCTCTCTCTCTCTCTCTCTCTCTCTCTCTCTCTCTCTCTCTCGCTCTCTCTCTCTCTCTCTCTCTCTCTCTCTCTCTCTCTCTCTCTCTCTCTCTCTCTCTCTCTCTCTCTGCGTTTTCCTCCTCCTCATTTTCCCTTCCTATTTTACGTTTGAATCTCTCTCTCTCTCTCACTCACTCTCTCTCTTTCTCTCTCTCAGCACCTTTCTCTCCCCCTCCCCCCTATTTCACCCTCTTTACTAATTGCCAATTTCACGCTGCCTGACCCACTGTGGCCCCGAACAATGAGGGAAGGGGGTGGAGGAGAGCGAGGGGGAGAGAGGGGGGAGGAAGAAAAGGGGAGGGGGAGAGAGGGGGAGGAAGAAAAGGGGAGGGGGAGAGAGGGGAGGGGAAGAAACGTGGTGGGTACGTGAAGGGGAACGTGATGAGAAGGAGAGGAGAGGGGGAGGAAAGGGAAGGGGAAGGGGGAGAAGGAGGGAGGGAAAGAGGGAGAAGAGGAGAGGGGAGGAGGAGGGGAGGAAGATGAAAAACCAGGAGGGGGAGGGGGAGGGAAATGGGGTGGGGAGGAGGAGAAGGAGGAGAGACGATGGGAAGGGGAGAAAAAGAGTGAAAAAAAAGGGAAGAGGAAAAAGTGGAGGGGGGTTGAGAAGAGAGGGAAGGAAATTTGGGGTGAAGAGAGAGAGAGAGAGAGAGAGAGAGAGAGAGAGAGAGAGAGAGAGAGAGAGAGAGAGAGAGAGAGAGAGACTCCACGAAACACAGTACGCTGAATTAAACGTAAAAAGATTCGTGCAGAAAAGGAACAGTACATTAACAGATGAAATGTCATATGTTTCAGGTCATTCAGGGTTCACCTCACCGCAGACTTTCGCTCAGTCCTAAGTGGATTGGGTCGTGTAGGGAAGCACTTTACCAGATTCACTTGCATTCACTTATCCTTTTCTTCCTTCCTTCCTTTCTACCTTCCTTCTTTCTTTCCTTCTTTCCTTTCTTCCTTCCATCAGTTATTCATTCATTCGCCTCTTCCTTCCTTTCTTCCTTTTCTTTCCTGCTTCCTTTATTCCTTCCT
>JAGKTI010016279.1:8255-19587 GCA_018397915.1 Birgus latro
AAGTGAGGTGGTAAGACGAGGGTATGGATTGATATGGGATGTAGGTGTTCCTGGGGACGGGGTGGGGCTGGGTCAGGATGGGAAAGGCGAATGAATAGACAAAGGTGGGAAGGATGGATGAAATAAAAACAGGAATGGAAAGAGTAAATGGACAAATGCGATGGAAAGACAGAAGAGAAAGGGAAACAGTGGGAGAAGGGGATAAGCTGGGTAAGGGTAAGAGCGGCTAGTGAAGGCAGCTACCAGGGAACGGTGAAGTGAAAGATAAACAGAAAGAGACACTGAAGTATGAAGGGGCAGTGCGGACTGTCAAGGGTAAAAACAGTGGGAAACGGGAGATGTGTTCGGTAAAGGTGAGAAGGGCGAATGAATAGGCAGATATGGGACGGGTAAATGATAAGAGGTAAGAATGGAAAGAGTTAACAGACAAAGGCAAGAATGAGAAGGGAAGACGAATATGAAGAAAAGAAGGGCGAATGAATAGACGACGACAGGACGGGCAAATGATAAAAGGAAAGAATGGAAAGAGTAAATAGACAGAGACAAGAGCTGGAAGGGAGGACAAATAAGAGGAAAGGGCTGAATCTGTGGATGACAATGGGGTGGATAATCAAAGAACTAAGGATGGGATGGGTAGATGATAAGATAAATTATGACAGGAGACAAGGACGATAAATATAAACAGACGAGGAAGGAAGAGGGGAAGAGTTAAGTAGAAGGGCAAATAGTAGGAAAGGGGGCTCGACAGCGAAAGGGTGGACTGGGCATATGAAGAAGCAAGAATGGGAAGGGTAATTGGGAAGTGACCAAATGGGATGAGGGGAGGAGTGCAGGAGTAGGGCGGAAGGAGTGGAACGGAAATTAGGGTGAATTAAAACCGTTATATATATATATAAATATATACAGTATATCTCTCTCTCTCTCTCTCTCTCTCTCTCTCTATATATATATATATATATAATTAAAAGGCAATTGTGGGAAAGGGGAGCTAGCACGGGCAAAAGCGAAAAGGTCGGCCATGCAAGGGGAGAGATAAAAAAAAAAAAAGACATGTTGAACTGGCAGGGGAAAGGATGTGGAAGGCAAATGGATAAGACTAAGATGAAACAATACAAAATGAACAAGGGCAAGGATGAGAGATGAGACCTAACAGCGGAAAGATCGTGATACAGTGCCACAGGATGGTGTATAATGGCAGAAAAAGCGTGCAGGTGACAAGTAAAGGGCAAAAGAAGGACTGGCGGTCACGGACAAGGGCTGGAAGTGCAGCTGGACTGAAGCATGGGTAAAAGGCCTGATCAAGGGTAGGAAGGGCAGGCAAGCAGGTGGTGGAGAGGAGGGCATGAGGGAGGCAGGCAGTGAGGTGGGTGGCGACGGTCAGTATAACTCAGGCCACGGGGCGGGTAGGAGGCGGGCGGTGACTTAGCTGCAACTTCACCCTAAGGTAAGCATTCAATCCCGCACTCTTTCCCATATTGCACTACCATCCGACTCACTTTCATAGTCCTCTCCGTTTTTTTTACACCCTTACATTCCACTCACTACCTTCCCCTTCCAAAGCTCTCGGGGCTAATTGGTGAGCTGGGATGCTGCAGACACTGAGATTTGTCCGTGTGCGATGCTGGTGTTGCTGTGACCACGCGTTCATGACGTCATGGTGATGCGTAGCTGAAACAATGCCATATCAACGGCACATACTGACTGTTTTTTTCCCTTCTGTGTACTAATACACATACTTCCAAAGTAATAATTCATAATTACACTGACTAGCAATTTTGGATAGGTGTCACTCATTTGTATTTTTCGATTTTACTTTCCTTCAGGTCAAAACTCTAATAGAAGGTCCACTTTGTGTGTGTGTGTGTGTGTGTGTGTGTGTGTGTGTGTGTATAATATTCGTGTCACTGTAATTGAACAAGAGTTCTGGATGATGGATTCACCTTGATATTGGCTCATCATCTGAAGGTCGTGATCACTGGGGTCATGAACGAAGATGAGTTACCCGATGCTCTAGTTACCATCAGCCTTTACACTAACATAGAGGAAATTTACTGAGGATATATATTACTTGTTCTGACAACGGGCTATTACATGATTCTAAAAATGTAAGGCGGTTTAGTGTACAATGTCACTGACGCCATCCATAACAAGACCGAGGCCACCTTAACTATCACGAACAAAATTGAAGAACCATCCTCGATCACCTCAATTTTTTTTATTTTTTTTTTTATTGCCCAGTATGTCAATTACCGCCTTATACCCTGGAATAGGTATATACTGCTTACTGTAAATCACTAATCACAATGTAATAACAAAAGTTAGACGTGGTTGCTTAACGTAGTTCAAGGTTACTTTAACTGCTCTATTAGTAAATAATGAAAATGATATACTTATCCACAGGTGCTCGTCAGATACCTGCTATAATTGTCAATATCTGCATTTCTTCGCTGTTGCAAACAACACAAGGACTTAAATAACAAAGGACTAACAAACAACACAGGGACTAACACGAACAACACAGGGAGCATAGCACAAACAACGCAGGGACTAACAAACAACACAGGGATCAATACAAACCACGCAGAGACTATCACAAACAACACAGGGACTAACACAAATACACATGAACTATCATAAACAACACAGGGACAATCACAAACAACGCAGGGACTATCACGAACAAAGCAGGGACTAACACAAACGACGCAGGGACTATCATAAACAAAGCAGGGGCTAACAGAAACGACGCAGAGACTAACACGAACGATGCAGGGACTAACACAAACAACACAGGGGCTAACACAAACAACACATGGACTACCACAAACAACGCAAGGACTGAAATAACGCAAAGGGCATTAGGATTTCAGGAATGAAATCTCGGCTACATAATTTATGTACTGCACTTTGGTGGCACCTTAAAAGCATGTGTATTATGCAGTTTTCTACAGCTGTTTTAAGATCAGTTTAACTACATCATTTATCATCTGTGAGTGGGAGCCACGCGCATTTTCTTTTAATTGCATTTAGAACTGCTCGGCCAACTGCAGATTACGTTCAAAATTTTCCTTCTGCAATTTAAATGCCTTTTCTGCCGCCTGACTCGCAGCCAGAAACAAAACCAGTAATCATGAGGTGAAACCTGCCCAACCAGCGGCTCACCGAAACATTTGCCTTGCTGCCATTATTGACCTGTGACCAGACATCACGTTTAGTCTCTTACAGGATATTAGAAAGAATCATACAACCAACAGACGGGTGCCTGGTGGTCTAGTGAGTTAAGGCGCTCCAAATGGATGTGGCCCATTAGCGTTCAAGTCCTAAGGATGCTTGGAGGTTATTGCATAAACAGCGTTGCTCAGGGTAGAGAAACTTGTCCCCTCGTCTAAGCATCTGGACTAAGTGCCTTAGCCCCGGACTCCTACATTCCTGACAGGGCAATACAATGGTAAATGATGGCTGGATGAATAAATTAATTCATTAAAAAAAATCATATTTCATCAGATACCGTTGTGATATTCTAAGAACTGACGCTTCGCTAATTTAACCAATCGACTCCCTGGACCTGATAAAAAAAAAAGAAGAAAAAAAAAGAAAAAAGAGGAGGGGGGCTGAATTCGGACAGCTTGTTGTAGGAGAGGTGGTTCCACATCATGGTTTGTTCCGGATCATCACACACACACACACACACACACACACACACACACACAAGGATTCATGAATATCAGAGAACATAGTAAATGTAGGAGCAGGAATGTACAAAAATAATTCTCCTGCATTTATACTTATCAGCTCTTGCTTCTCGATCCCTCCCATCCCGTGCAGGTGAGAAAGGTGATGATAAATGATGAGGATGAGGACGAGGGTGATGATGATGATGATGATGATGGAAAATAGAAACAAAAGTCACCAGGAGGGAGAAATATGATGATGATGATGATGATGATGATGATGGAGAATAGCAGAAACAACAGTACTGGGGAGTGGCTAAATTCAAACCGCTTATAATCCATGGCAAAAACAATGATTGCCCTGAAATGTTAACCTCCTTGCATCCGGTGACGTATACTGTCGTTTTGCTCGTGCTGCCTCCAGACGATTTCATTTAGGATGAACCTCCAATGGTGAGGGGGTTAATGACGATTCTCTAACCCCACAACAGTCTTTTCACCTTAACTTCGCCCAGACTTTCGCCCTTTTGCAGTTTATTTCCCATAACTCAATGACAGAGTAAGGCAACGCTACGGCTCTACATCCTTTCCATGGGACGTCTCTGTGACTTGCATGTAGGGGAGGTTAACCACTAGGCTAACTGGGCTGCAGCCTGGGGCACCCATCCTTGAATGGGCTCCAACGATGGTCACTAAAATCTTTATATTGGGGTCACGTAACCTGGGTAGGAGCCCAATTTCTAGTTTAGCCTATGGTCCGCAGTGGGGTCAATCCGGCCCTGCCAGCACTATATTCTAGTGTTAATCACTTTCTATGGTTCAACATTCACGATGGAGAGATGACAATTCTACGTGTAAAGTGAATAGAGTGTAGTTGAATAATAAAAACTAAGTGACTGACTGGAAGGAGCTACTGTAGATACGAAGATATAACTGGTCTTTCTTTCTTCCCTCCTTGTGCAGGTATTTTTGTTGGACTAAGTTGTGTTAGATTTGATTATACATGGTTAAATTAAGTTAGAAATTGGTAGACCAGTCCAATCGGTAAGGCTGAGCACTCCTTGCAGCACGAAATGGAAAAAGGTCCTCATCAACATTCAGTACAGTGAGCTGGAACGTCGCAATAATATGAAGTAACCCAAACATGGCGAACTTTCGACTGGGAAAGCAACAGAGAGTAATCAAAGGTAATGGAGTAAAAAAAAAAAAAACACCCGGTGTAGGGGAATCGTGTGTAATTGTGTAATGTCCGGGTTCGGGCTGGGCACATTCTAGCTTTTAACAGGCAAGTGACTGAAGACGAGACTAGATGGTGCCACAGATGCAAATACCTCTTGGGGCAGAACGACCCTGGAATAATAATTATGACCGACCCTTCGATTGCTATGAGCATTTTTGATCCAGGCTACAATCAAGCGATTTTAACCTCAAGGAAATTTTGTCAGTGAAAGAATGAAATATATATTGATTTACGCTTTCACCACCATGGGCTCACGTTAGCATTTCAGGCTAAAAACAATGTATTTTATTATACTATGGAGTGTCGTAGCCAAAGAGGTACTTAATGGAACGTTTGGTAAATACAGGATAATTTACTATGTAATTACAAGGATATTTTATGACTAATTATAAACGGAAACGCGTATCTCCCACAGAACTTGGCACGAGTTTACCTAAAAATGTTGATAAAAGCGCACAACCCGTGCCCGTAGTCATAGAAAACGCAACTCCAAAATGTCAACAAATAGGGGAAACTCGCGCCGTCGCTTTAAATGTCAGGGGGTATCAAGTTTTCTTTTTATAAGCATTCCTGGGAGTGTTAAGTGCCAGTATGATTGCACCCATCTGACCTCGGCCCTGCTAGAGTTTACCGTGGGAACCTGGGCAGCGAGGAGTGAGCAATGGATCTCAATAAGGCGCGAAGAAGGTCGGCCAGTGTATATGTGTGTCATTCCGGCAGTGGAGGTGGAGCGTACAGGCATGCATGGGCTAGACTACTCTCTTGTCCTTTTTCACAGGATGCCTTCCCTCCAGCGTGCGCAAAAAAAAAAAAAAAAAGCGAGCGAGCGAGCGAGCGAGAGAGAGAGAGAGAGAGAGAGAGAGAGAGAGAGAGAGAGAGAGAGAAGGGGGGGGGAGGAAGGGTTCAAGTAGTCTTCCATCCTCATCCCTTTCTCGCAGTCGTTTTCTTTCGCCATTTTTTTTTCTGTTCTTGTTACTGTTCACTTTTGATTCTGTGTCCTTTGTGATCCTCGTTTTCTCTTCACTAAATCTCTTCACTATGAGACGTCCTGTTTATTAAGTTCTAATTACTTACTAACAAGTGTTATCGACTTTACGATGTAATTTAAAAACTGGAGGGGTTTCATACACTTCAGCTGGGTTAACAGGTGCTCTGACTGGAGAAACTGGAATTGACCTTATTCGTCCATTTGGTTCTCACAGTTTCTTTTTCCATCTTAATCGTTTCACTGCGATCACATCTTAATATTTATTGCCTCGGTCACCCCATCCTAAAATGGAATAAATGGTCATAATGATTTTGATGACTTTCTTCATGGTAGGGGAGACTTTTCTAACTGGACGTTCTATGTGTTTTTAATTTCTGCAATATGGAAGTGATTCTTATAATTCTAGTAAAGATTGCTAGAGATAACAAAAATGAAATGCCAAGACGTTTTCGTAGTGAATGGATTATGGTATTTCTTTACTTTCTCTGGCTCCTATGACTCACTCTCGGCTGAACAAGATCATTCGGCGTTAAGTGGAGTAGAATAATAGTCGTCGTTATCTTGAGATAGGTAATAGAGACAGTATTAACTCTCAGGTTCCTACGACTCGGACCCTGCTGAAGAAAGTCGTCTGACGTTAGATCTACCATGAAAATGTAAATTTGAGTAGCTTACCCGATAAAAAATATATGTATATATATATATATATTGCTATTTCCAGACGAATTTATTCAGTTAAGGGAAGGCTTTTTCGAAGTGGAAGGGTTAGATACAGCCATCATTAACCCCTCCAGTCCGAAAGCTCTTACCTAAGCTAATAAAATCGTCTGGCGGAAGCAGGAATAAAAGACAAAATAAAATAAAATAAAAGACGTCGCCAGGTTGAAGGAATATAAACTCTACGGGATAAGCTACCACGTTTTCAGGACGGGTATTGTTTTCACTCAGTTTGTCTGTCTGTTTGTTTGTTTGGTTGTGTGTCTGTCTGTTAACAGCTTTATGAAAAAACTACAGGTGCGATTTTGACTAAAATTACTGGGATGATGAGCTATGACCTTCTGATCACCTGATTAAATTATGGGTCAAATTGGGCCAAAGCCCAGGCTGTAAGCCCAAAAGATGTAAAAAAAAAAAATATATATTTTTTTTCGCCACAGCTCCTGTCAAATCCGTCATATCGACATGAAACCAAAACCTAAAGATGAATCTTTCGAATCTACATCCTATATCATGTCTCATTACATCATTGGGGTCACCCTCTAGTTAGCTGTAGGGGGTCAATGTCAGGTGGGTCAGGCCTAAAATTTCAAATGGGCATGAAATCGTCAATTTTCTCTCGATTTACTCCAAATTTGAAATGTGACATCTTTGACTAGATATCCTGCTGTGTTTATAAGTCAGCACTAAAATGACTGCCAGGGACGGGTTTACTGTGTCTTGGCACCGCTACTTGTTTATTTTATTTTATTAAATTGATCTATTTTTGCAGTATTCTGGCTACTAGAAGACTGTTTTATTTAGATTGGTGGAGAGCCTCTCGTACGCAGGGGAATAAGAATTAGCTCCCTTAACCCCCTGAGTACGAAAGAGAATTCCTTAGCTAAATAAAATCGTCTGGAGGCAGCAAGAATACACTAAAGGTTCTCACTGTACTGAAAGGGTTAACAGGTACAAAATAACAAGGTTCTGTTTTAATGTATTAGTGCCTAGTGTGACGTGGTGAGAAGAAGCCTGAAGCAACGTAGTATTCACATTAACCCATTATTAGTAATTGTTCATATGATTTTCTTCACATTTTTTGTAAGTTCTTCAAGGGTGTTAACTTCCCTGGTGCCATAAGTTTATATAAAGTATATGGTGGAATATAGTCCATGTAATTGGTAGCGTATTCTTCCTGTAATTTCTTATGAATTAGAAACCTATAACGTAATGTAGACGTCTGAACATAAGCTTAGTATTTCTGAAGGGAATGGAAAGGATAAGCTAAGTATCACTAGATGGGATGGGAAGAGAGCTTACTGTATAGCAGAACAGACGGAGGCAGAAGTAAGAATCATAACAGTTAAAGAAGTTACCAACTTACTGACCAGAGAACAGACAGGAAATCAGGGTAACGGTGTGGGGATGAGAAGAATAGGTCGGCACAGAGTAAGAAATTGGCATAAAAAACTTACATTGGACTGGGATGGAACTGGCTATTATTTTATACGAATGAGTGGAAACAGCTACTAAGGTCTCCTGCAATGAACTGACAGACTCTATGATGATGATGGTGGTGATGGTTGTGGTGATGATAATGAAATGGCTTCAGGCTACAGTATGGTAGTGCCAGAGCAATAAACTAAACAATATTAGACAAAAGTTAATGTGTTGCACTGACTGTGGACGGCGGTTGAATTGCATATGTATATATATATATATATATATATAGTTCAGTGGCTAAACAGCATTTATATCATTCTAACCCATAAACTCAATGACTACTTATACTTTTTTTCCTATCAGCAAACGATCGCCTTACATCTTCAGTGAGGGCGTGTTTCTACTTCTGGCATTTTTGAATTTTAGAATTTTGGCTCTTAATATTCACGGAAAGAAAACGTTTCAGATCAAACAATAGGAAAATCAGAGTAAGCTGGTGTGGAGTGCAAATATTAACATCACATGTTTACTGTGAAGACATCCCGTGAATGAAAGCACGTGTCTTTGTTTGCATGCGTGAAGTGCAACAGACAGATACAGTTTGATCTCCTAAGAGAATCTTAAGGTTTTACTCATGTATGTGTTCAGGTCGCAATCAAAGTATCCTTGCAAGTATCCAGTAAATTTTAGGTAATTTTCGATTTTAGATGCTCACTTGCTGAAACAGTTACAAGACTATGACTACTTTGGTTTCTCACAACCTTAGCAGATCAGGAGGAAAAGGTCGTTACGTACTCCCTTACATCAAATGCATATTAATCTGAAGACTGAGGCAAAATGATAATTTCATCATTTTCATCATCTTAATTCAACTTCCCATGCAGGGGCAAGAACAAGGAGATTAAGGATTTTGGATCCCCTTGGAGACATGAATTAGAGGAAAAAAGAGGCCCCGGGCACTTTGTCATCTGATATGCCGTAGCACTTCAGTAGAAATGCTGGGTAGTGGGATCACCGCCTACAAAACAACTGTGAAGGGGGGAGATTGTCTTTCTTATCCGCAGAGACGAAAGGATAATAATATCTGCGTCAGTATACTCGAACAAATTTAATAGCTTGTAACATCACCAGATAAACGACTTATATGTTAATTTCATTACACTGACTTGACCCAACCGAATTAGACCTGACCTGAACTCACTGGACAAGAGGTAGCCTGAATGGACCCAAACTACCCTCACTGAACCTGACTGAATGCAAAGGAAACTGGGGTGACTTTAACATCTTTAGTACGATTACGTCTTTTACATTTTATCCTTGGTACATTCAGATTGTTTTCATCATCATCATCATCACCGAAAAGATGGGATGAGATATAATCAAGAAAGATAAAAGGAGTGACCCATTTAGCAATGTGCCCAGTGAAATGACCCATACAACCTTCACCCAACTAAAGTATTTCCATCCATTATCTTTTCCTTTAAGCTAACACCCAAAGACTTTTTTTCCTATTGAAATCCAAACCATCAATGGACGCAGTTCAAATAAATATATACCACCTCGTACAGTTACTGGCTAAACTGAAGAAATAACATGCATTTTGATCCCTTGCCATTGCCTTTAGGTTAACACCCGACATTTTTATTTCCTTTTCTTTTTCTATCTTTTCTTCTTCCTCTTCTTCTTTGCTTTGCTCAAGAAACAATCAATTGCCAGGGTTTAAGTACAATCATCCACAAAGTTACTGGTCACTGTAGTTTGACACATATCAGTTTGCATTCCTTGTCAGTTCCTTTAGGCTAACACCCATTTTCTTTTTTCGAAATTATTTTAGCAGTCTAATGGCAGAGTTCGGACACACGTTCACCCACATGGATACTGGTCAAAACAGGTGAACAAGTGACACAGGTATGGGTCAAGGTTACCCACTGGTCACCTTCAGAATATGACGATGCATGTAACTCCTCAGTCAATGAGAAAGGATTAAAGAATCCCCGAGCTAGACCTTACAATGAGATCATATAGCCCCGCTAGGTAACAGGAGAGCGCTACCCCTCCCGGCACGGCGGTCCCGGGCGCGGCTCGAACTCGCGACCCCCCGGTCCCGAGCTTGATGCTCTACCTCTGAGCAACCGTGCCCCCCAGTCAATGAGACAGGTCATCGGAATCTAGGTGCTACCAGACGGTTTTGCTCTGATTAGGCAAGGCCTGTCGTACTGATGGGGTTTATTGAGAGTATAGTAAATCCCTGTAGCTCGAAATGTCTATCTAAAGCTGAATAGAATCGTCAGGGAATGGCAGGAATGAAATGGGGAAAAAAAAGCGCATTCAGAATGATAAAAAGAATCACATTACCAACCCTTTATTTACAGAAGTTATAGCGGCAGTCTCTCCTTGCAAGTTGGTGTTCTTGCCAACTCATCGAAGTGCTCGAAATGTGTCATAGGTTACACAGACCAGCAGGAGCCTGCAACCACTTTTGCAACGTTGACAAAAATCAGTTCAGGATAAAAAGAATTAAGTAATAAAATTCATCGTGTCTGGTGGTCAGTACAGCCTGGTTACATTTTTTTTTATCATGGTATTTGTGTGTGTGTGTGTGTGTGTGTTTTTGTGGGTGTGTGTGTGTGTGTGTTTGTGTGTGTGTGTGTGTGTGTGTGTGTGTGTGTGTGTGTGTGTGTGTGTGTGTGTGTGTGTGTAGTCCCCTGCAGCCTGGAAATTCAATAAGCAGTACTTGTACCCCTGCACATATCACCACCTCGTCACTCATACCCGTAGTCCATGTTACAAAGGTCTGATTACAAACAGCAACTGACGTACCAGTGGCTATGATAGAATGCAGTGCACCATTGTTATTTTTCAAGTAGACGCGACCATGCACTGTTAATGGCAAATCATGTGTACCTCAACAAGCATATTTAATTCAAGACGAGACGCTGGACTGACCGCACGAGCGACCTTGGCCCCGTGAAGGCCTCTCGGGCGAGTACAGTTCACACACACACACACACACACACACACACACACACACACACACACACACACACACACACACACACACAAATGGTTGTAAAATGAAACCCTGCCCTCCGACAACTTTTACAAAACGTTTATTCATGCTCTCTCCAGACGATTTTAATCAGCTTTGGAGATGCCTATCGAACAGGAGTTATATTTAACCTTCATTAACCCCTTTACGACCAGAGGTCCGTACTAAGCTGGATGAAATCGTTTGTTATTAGCAAGAATGAAATAAATGGTATCATCGGAATGAAGGAATAGAACCTGAGA
>JAGKTI010016280.1:0-19586 GCA_018397915.1 Birgus latro
CCCTCATTTTTTCCAACAAGTTTTCTTAAAATCGGATTAAATATTTTTGAGCTATGCTGTTAATACAACACACACACACACACACACACACACACACACACACACACAGTAAAATATTACACCATGTTGCTTTCAACAATCGTATGTATAATAATATTACCAAGGGCCATAACAAACCTCCTTCTTTTGATATATTTATTACAAATCATTCGTGAAAATCAAGTGTTTGGAGAGTTTGTTGATTCCAAACCCTTGAGCTCAGTAGTCTGCATACGTGCCATAAACCTTCGTTATCTCTGATTCCGCACTAACACCCACGGTCGATCCTGAATTTAGAATAGGGCTGCATCAGCACTAATTCCCATCGTCCATACTGAATACATGATAGGGCTGCATCAGCACTAATACCCACCATCCATACTGAATACATAATAGGGTTGCTTCAGCACTAATACCCATTGTCCATACTTATACATAATAGGGCTCCGTCAGCACTAATACCCACCGTCCATACTGAATACATAATAGGGCTGCATCAGCACTAATACCCACCATCTATACTGAATACATAATAAGGCTTGTTTGGCATTGGTACCCACCGTCCACACTGAATACGTAATAGGACTGCTTCAGCATTAATACTAGCATTCCATATCGAATACATAATGGAACTATCCTGCACTAATACCCACCGTCCATACTGATTATACAACAGAACTAGTCTTAATATAGAGACATATTACTGAATAGCTCGGCTTAATGGAGTATCACGATGAATTCTACATTTAATAGGAAATATATATACTGTATACGGATAAGTACAATAAGTTTCTTTATGACTAATGACAGTCAGATAGACGTAGGTACAACGAGGGTAGCAGGTAGAGTGAGGTGTCACACAACGAGTGTGGTAGGTGGAACGAGGGTAGCAGGTAGAGTGAGGTGTCAGCAAGCGAGATTGGCAGGTAGAACGAGGGTAGCAGGTAGAGTGAGGTGTCAGACAACGAGTGTGGTAGGTGGAACGACGACAACATATGGAGCAAAATGCCAAAGAACAAGAGCGTTAGATAGGATGAGGACGGCACGTAAACCAGGGACGAAAAGTAGAAGTGAGGTGATGAAGAACTCTGGTACAGACTGAGGGTGACAGGTAGGAGGAAAACTTACTTCAGGATGAGGTCGGCTACCAGAAGCGATGTGGTAGAGATTTGTGGTAGAGACTGAGGGCAGTAGGTAGGACGAAAGCTTTTGTTGGACAAGGTTGGCTGCCGCAGAAGCAATGTGGTAGAGAGGGAGGGCATACGTCCAACGTGACATAACGGCCTCTCCAGCCAACGCCACCACCCCAGATGCCATGACGGCCTCTCCAGCCATCGCCATTACCCTTGAGGCCACTCCACGGCCTCTCCAGCAATGGCAACACTCCTGAGGCCACTCCACGGCCTCTCCAGCCATCGCCACCACTCCTGAGGCGACTCCACGGCCTCTCCAGCCATCGCCACCACCACTGAGGTTGCTCCAAACAGGTGAACCACGAAAGCTCCCTGGGGAATAGCGCTATATTAATGTCTGCCTGCCATGATCCAAGTGAAAATTTTGACAGAAGGATGATAATAGGGGTCTTTATTCTGACCTACTTCAGAGGAAATGATGCTGAGATTAATGAAAATAATACCTTCATACAGAAAAGTCGGGTTACATTTAACCATCAAGTGAGCCTGAAGAAGTTTTGGATCTTTGTGAGGCTAGAGTAGACGCACAATAATGAATCTGGCCACCAATAACTTACCTGTAGATCTGCCGGTATTTATAAACGCTCTTAATTCCTTATGACCATTAATAAGTCTTGTGAATGTTCATAAACCTGTGAAAACTAACATGAGGTATTTATCAAGTTTCACAAGCGCTGTGAATTTTCACATCTCGGGGTCCCAGCTGTGAATCGCGGGTAGCTGTCACAAGGAGTTGGGAGTTTTCACAAGCCCTAGAGAGGCAAGATTGCATATCAACAACAGCAACAACGAATCCGGCGTCCACGGAGTTTTCGCTCTCGTAGAGACATTTTTGGTGTATACAGTGATAGTGAGTTCAGGCAGAGGTACCGACTGGATAGTGCTGGTCTTATGTATGTGACTAACTTGATACGGGATGTGATATGCAACCGCACTGAGAGGAGTCACGCTGTGACTGTAGAGGTGAATGTGGCATTTTGATAGCCACCGGGAAAATGCAACAGTGCAGTGCCGATGATTATGGTCTCTCGCAGCCAACAATAAGCAGAGCAGTCACTCACTCTAACCTCTCCAGTTATCATCAGGAGGTTCATGCATTTTCCAACAGCCCTAGAGGAAATCCAAAGAATACAAGAGAGTTTTGCACAAATCCCTGGTTTCCCTGGTATAGCGGGTGTAATTGACTGCACCTGTATCAGAATAGTGGCATCACATGATTTTGAGGAAGTTTATGTGAATAGAAAGAATTATCATTGCATTAATGTTCAAGTGCTTTTTAATTCTAATATTCACTTGAGAGACATGGTTGCAAGGTGGCCAGGATCTACATATAATTCAAGAATCCTATGGTAGAGTGGTCTGTGGCAGTAGTTTGAATGCAGCCAAATACCCCTTGGATGCTACCTTCTAGGGGATAATGGGTATCCGTCAAAACGGTGGCTGCTGATTCTTATAGAGGCCTCAGGGACGACATCAAGGAGCTTACTACAGGTAATCTATTGGCTTAATGCAATTTCGTTACTGACCTTAAATAGCTATTGTGAGAGGTTAGGTTAAATTATGCTCCAGTTAAAGCCGATATACTCTTCTACTACATATAAATCCGTACCAAATAAATAAATACCAATTAGGAGTGGCTTTGGTTAAGGTTCCCTCGCATAGGGAGCGTCTTTTATGAAGTGAGGCGTCATAAAAGCTGGAGCCAGGTGAGGGGCCTCTCACCTGTTAGGGTATTTTTTTTTTTAACTTCAGGTGAGCGCTTTCTCGCTGAATTTTCGATGTTTCTCAGCAGAAGAGGAGGTTTGAGCAAAAAAAAAAAAAAAAAAAATCCTGAACTTCCCAGGTTCTGTGGATGGACTGGGTAAAAAAGTTGCCAGGACGGGGCGGATTAATATCTACTGAATTTTGCATCAGTTATACAGGCTGGTCCATTTATAACGCTTCACTTCCACTCCGCGGGGTGATGTCTCGTGTGTATACCCCAAATGCCACAACCACTCCCATACCAGCCAACTGAGCCGTCCCCGCAACACGATAGATGCTGTCACGTGAGTTTCTAACGGAGTGCTATTTCACCCTGTATATATGACGATATTGAGCAATTGTGTCCTGAACAAATCGTCAAGCCAAAGAAGGGGTATTATACTCTGTATATAAGAGGATACTGAAGAGTATTGCATAGAGTAACTCCCTTATGAAGAGATATTACGAACTTTTCAGTGGGAAATTCCGTCACAATCTTAAAACAGCAGATAAGATAGTAGAGACGAGAGGTTGGTGCCATCGACCCCTATGTTCTTCGGGTAAGTACGCACCCTAACACCTGTTCCTAAGCGATTTATTTTGTTCATTATAGATCAATGTCGTCTTTGGCATTGGTTAAATCACTCTAATGTAGCCATATTCTGCGTAAGTAAAGGATACTAACCAGCAGGAACCAAAAATAATTTGCTGAGGAGGAGGTGCTAGGGAGAATTCTCATCCAGCTAGAATACAGTCCCTTCGATAACATTTACATCCCACTTACTTGTACCTGGTTAAATGTGTCGCCTCTTTATCCAGAAGAGAGAGAGAGAGAGAGAGAGAGAGAGAGAAGTAGGCAGAAGTGGGAGCACACGCCATGAGGCGCTTCGCCGCAGTGCTCATCTCTAACATAGGCCTTTGAGCCTGTGGCGGGTTACTCACCCAATAACCTGGGATNCATCATCCAGGTCACCACAGTGACCTGCCCTAGGTGTTACCCTAGGTACTGATGTTACCTACAAACCCACAAAGGGTGGATGGACACTTGAGTCAAGTGACCCCAGCTGCCCGCACCAAGATTCCAACTCCGGCGCTAACTGGTCGACAGCTTGGCAGTCAGCGAGGCTAACCACTCAGCCACCACGGGGAGAAGTGCAAGAAAAGAAAATTAAGTAAATGAACAAAAAAGAGCCAGGTTATACTGTTTTTGTAGAAGCTATGGGCTGTTTTGTAAGAGGCATTGGAGGCTTCGTCACACCTCTTACTTTGCGATTTATCATGCACATTACGCCACAGTAACCTCTTGTATACTTAAGTTACAAATTATGTCGATATTAAAGTGGTATACATAAACTAAAAGAAAATGTTAAGGTGCACTACGCAAAATAAATCACTAAGGAAAAGGTGCTAGGAAAAGTAGGCCAAAGCCACTAATTTATATCTAATATTTGTAGAATACAGGGTAATTAAATGGGATTAGCCTGCATCCCACCGTAGAGTGTGCAGTTTGCTGTGACAAGTATTAGGTCGCTGAATAAAATAATTTATTGATTGCGTGAATAGAACACACATACACACACACAATCCTCCGGGTACTGGGGTGAGAGGGTGTAAGTATGAACTGACGTAGCGAATGGCCTAATAGCTCATATGAAATTTATCTAAGCCTAAGAACAGGGGGTTGTGTGTGCAGGATTGAGTCACGGTGAGATGGGGTCGTGGTGTGAGAGGGAGGGAGCGATTGATTGACTGATAATTTTATTGAGATAAATATAAAATCACAATGATATATGTACATTATCTCAAAGGGATGAGGGTTCATACACAGTCTCCAACCCGTCTAGCTTATTTGATTACAATTAGTTCTACACATACTACTTAACTCTATCATTTGTACATTTAGCGTTTCCACTAGTGATTCTCCCATAGGCAAAGACTAGTTTTACCACATACAATTTGGTGATTGAATCAGTAATCCTATACAATTATATAGACAGTGAACAAAAAGGTTGTGTTTGCTATCATGGATGCTGGAACACATGTGCACCTGCAGGTACAAACAGGTATACTGGAATAACATTTACATCAACGTTACACAAGCTTATTTGTCCACCAAATCTCCACAAACGTTCTTTGGTCACATACTTTACAGTCTTTTGTTATATCACACACATATGATACTCTTATACAATGTGTTTAAGTTGTTTGCAGTCTTTCAGGATTCTGTATATTTTGTCATTACTAAACATCATATGATCAGTTTTGTCATCTCGTTTATTTTGCTGCTCCTGTTCTTATCTAGTGTTTTACAATATAATACATACTGTTGCAGTGTGTGAGATCTTGAGCTGTCACCCAACCTGCACCTACTGTCGTAGTTTTGGCTGCTGTTTCCTAATTACCAATAGTAGTTGTATTCTAGTCGCAACCTAGTGCATACAGAGTAATTCCATTTGCTGGTGTTTTTCCCGTAGGTAAAGATGGTACTTCCTGCTGCGGAAGCGTAGTGGTCTATAGTACCGCTCGCATTTGTCTGATATTTTCTTAAGTTTTCATTTTCTTTCTCTTCCTTGAAGTTTCTTACAAAAGGCTTCTCTTGTTTCATGGTCTGCTGGCACTTTATATCCAACTGCGGTTTGGTGGTGGCATTTCTGGCTATTGTATCAGCTCTTTCATTCCCATCTATACCCATTTGAGATGGAATCCACGTGAACATTATTTTTCTCTCTACCATTGTAAGTTCGTGTATGATGTTTCTGCATTGTATAACTATACTTTCCATCACTCGTGTTTTACTGTTAAGAGATTCTAGTGCTCCCCTGCTGTCCACAAGGAAGCACACATCACCTTTCCCTCTCTTATCGCATTCACTCAACACAGACTTGCGTATAATTCAGCCTGTGTTGATGATATATTGTCACCCAGCCTATACCCGTGTTCTGACTCTGCCCAGTTCTCCATTTTCGGTATGTAGTCCCAAATGAGGATTCCACACCCCGCCTCCCCGTTTGGTAGAACCGAGCCGTTACAGGAAACGAGGAAGATATCACCTAAGCGTAGGCCTACTGTTTTAATTTTCTATTCACATTCCACCTTTAGTAGTGCATGATCACATAAGTGTTTTTTCTTTGTCAGATGTGTGATGTCTACATTAACCCTTTCATCTTCCCAAGATGGTGGTTGTGTAAACTTACCCCTCTGTACACAGAGCTTTAATGCATTATATTTATCCAGTGTTTGTGCAAGATGCTTTATGAATCCTCTTTTCCCTTGCTTCGAGAAGGTCCGTATACGGCTTAAGTAGTCCCGTACGTCAGTGAGTAGTTCGTGACCGTCTGGTGCTCTTATGTCAGCAAAAATTTGTAGTTCTTTCACTCTGTCTTTTATACTAGGCAGACGTAGCTAAAGTTTCATGGTGTCTGTCATTGCGTTTTTTGGACAATTTAGTATGATTCTCATGCACTCGTTTTGCACATTTTCGAGTTTCTCAAACCGTGTATCGTCAAGGCAAAAGAGGACCGGACTGGCATAATATATGACCGACCTGACAGTGCTTACATTAAGCATTCTGAGCACAGGAACACCGACCCTGTCACCACCCCAACACAGGGACCTCAGAGGTTGCATTCGTGCCTTGCACTGTGTAGTATAATTTACCTCGGCCTCCTTAGCCTCTGCAGTGTATCTTATATACATTCCCAGGGATTTGTAGGTGTTTACTCTCTATTTTTTATTTATTTATTGATATATGTTTGCTAGCCTTTGTTTCTGAAATTTATTTTCATTTATTATAAAATCCATTTTTTCTTTCTTATCCCCAAATTTGATTAAGGCCTATTGCATGTTTTCTTCTGATTTACCTGTATCATTACATCATCAGCATATATCATGTTATCAACTCCATCGGCTAGCTTTTGTTTAGTAATTTTGTTCATTAACACGATGAATCGTATAGGGCTTATTACCCCTCCCTGGGGAGTCCCTAGCTTGAGTCTGCCCTCCTGGGATAGGGCTCCATGGCAGGAGACTTGAGCCGCCCTGCCATTGACATAATCCCCAACACACAGAAGAAGCCTGTTTGACACCCCCATATTAGCCAGTTCATACAATATAATTTCTCCCTTGGCTTTGTCAAATGCACCCTTGAGGTCCACAAATGTCCTGCAGTTGTTCCAGTCATAGGACACGCATTACATCACTGCGTCTGTCGTTCCTCTACCTTTAACAAAACCATACAGAATATTATTCAGTTGATCACCTATTTCATACGTTAGTCTTTCTAGTACAATTCTCTCTAACTATTTACAAAAGCACGATGTTATTGAGACTGGTCTGAACCCTCCTTCAGGTTTGGGGATAGGGATTGTAATGAAGGAAAATTATTGTAATGTCCCCTTATTCAAATAATCGTTTTTATTGAAAGTAACAGCTTTCTGAGAGACAAAGAGACCGCATTACGCCATGTTTATCCGCATTAAGTAGTCACCTGTGTATATAGTATCGTACATTTAAAATAGTGTAGCATAGATTTTTACGTCAACTGTGATACTAGCGAACAGAGTTAGTTTAGAAATGATGTATTTAGTTGGAAAGTAACGTATTGTTAATTAGGTTAGGAAAATAATTTGAAAGCCGCGCCAAGCGCTGCGGTGTTTGAGGGAGGCAAGCGTCGGAGAGAGTTAATCCTGATCCGTGGTGGGAAGCGGATGTGCGTTCGAGAGATGTCCATTCCATATTTCTTCCCCTTCATGCTGAGGAGTTTAGAGATGGGGAGTGTCCTGCGAGTTTGCTGAAGAGTTTGGAGATAGAGAGTGTCCTAGGAGTGTGTCCTAGGAGTTTAGCTGTGTCGCTAATTAATGCTTGGTCGGAGGACAACAGGATTTCTGTGTTGGAGGTTAGCCACGGCAGAGTTCTGGGTCTTGCACCAGCAGTGGTGGGTAACACGTGCTCCCCGTATAACTCCCAGACGCCGACTCCCACTCAATTTTGAGAAGTTAAGTGAAGCTTTTTTGATTATCAAACCAACTTTGTGAATTGACGGAAAATAAAACCCACACTTGAAGACAAAGAATATATGTACCAAACAGTTTCGGTGGACACTGCCACCATCTTCAGTGGTCAAGATAGAGGGAATGACATTTTGATAATACAAGGGCTCCATTTTATGCGTGTGTGTGTGTGTGTGGAAGGGAGGGGTAAAGGTGAGGTGGGACGGGGTGGATTACTGTAAGCGGGGATTTCCCAAGAGTGAAAGGGGGGGACCAGGCAGGTCAGGTGTAATTCCTGTCTGACCCCACCTGTGTCGGTGCGGGAAGGGACCTCACTAAGGTTGAAATTCTTGTATTCTCGTATTTATGGATACGAGAATTTCAACCTTAGTGAAGGCATGTACAAGGTAGATCCTATAATGAGGTCCCTGGTGGAAATGTCCCTTCCCTCACCAAAACAGGTGGGGCTCTCCACCCTGAGCCCGTGCCACACCCGTGTGGCGAATATCATCATCATCACCAGCAATGGTGGGTAACACGTGCTCCCCGTATAACTCCCAGACGCCGACTCATTCAATTTTGAGAAGTTAAGTGAAGCTTTGATTATCAGACCAACTTTGTGAATTGTTTTGGGTCCCAACCTACATGAAACAGAAATAACTAAGTGAGAATATACACGGGTGTTGGCCAGCCGTTTGGGCTGTTGAGTGGGAAACTTTCAAATTTGGAGTGTTCTGGTAAAGATTCTGGCACTGTACTATTCTTTCAGTTTCGTCATTATGTTGAAATGTGAGGAAAAGGGAAGGTGTATATCTCTGTTATATATGAGATATATTTCTCTCAGTTATATATACTGTATATAAAAGGTATATCTCTCAGTTATATAAGGTAAATCTGTAAAGTGAATAACAGGTTACTGGAAGTATGTTTTTCTTTAGTTGAGGATTGTGTAATGATCCCTATTTTAGAGTATTGACTGTGATTTGAGCAACTTTTTCACTGGCATCAGCCTATAGTCAACTTTCATATCAGAATTTTTTTAACAGAATGACTGTTCTCATATATCTGTTTAAGCAGGGGGCCGAAATTTAAAATAGTGTTTGTTTATTTGTCACCCCGTGGTCATACCCATGCCCCGTTATATCTTGGGAGGGAACCTTTATGTCAATGAAGGATGGTATTAAAGGTTTATAACAAGGTTTATCAAGAATACACCCAGAGGGTGGTGTGTTGATTGTAATTGAAATGATTTTCTGGTATATTTAGAATGTTAATACCTGATCAGACTCGTCCCTAACAAAGTGGTGTCATATACTATCTGTCCAACCAATTGTGAACCAGGCACTATCAAAATTCTTTTCCATTCTTGCATTTTATTTGAGGTTTTGGAGTGTGTAATAAAAATCCATGTAATCCCGTATTCATACTGGTCTTCTTCCTTCTGCTCATAAAGACTACTGTACATGACTTGTTGGTAATAATGGTATAATATTTTTGTTGAGAGTGTAGTGAGGTAATTCACACAGAGGAGAGAACTAGTGAAGAGGAGACCACTCATGTTCCGTCGAAATCCAGTGGACCGAGTTTCTCATGAATTATGCAGTAAGTATCAAGGTCCACGTTTGTCCCAAACCTGTTACAGGTCTACGGCTGCTCAGGCTAATCGCTACCCTTGTTCTACCCCTATTGTCACGAGCATAACCCGTAGGCTGATCCCAAGCAAATGTAATACTAATTCTAAATCTTCTCAGACAGTCCAGTTTACCCATCACAAGGCTGGTGGCTTATTCTATTTTAAAATTATGTTTTTTTCTCATCACATATTGGTGGCAGAGTTATAGAAAATAGAAAATTAAATAAAAATTTTTTATTTTCTCAGTACAGGATAATAACTATTCTTCCAAGCCCTTGGTAAACGGCCCTCGAGGTAACTCATTATGAGCGAGAGCGAAGCCCTTGCGAGTCTCTCAAGCAGTGGCATTTTCTCACATATGAGCGGCCCGACCGGATCTGGCACAACCTGGCCCAGCTTGACAGTAATGCCTTTGAGAAGTTTATATCTCAGCAACCACGGGGCCAGTCAATGCGTGGTTTGTACCATATGATGGCCCAATTCGTCAAGATTTGTTTTCGACACGCACCAAGTGCAGCATGTTGAAAATCTTCAAAAGAGGGCCACAGGTAAGACAGTTTGTCGTAAAGGCATGAAACTTTGTAGGTAAATAGCCATCAATATACTCTGGGCTTCCTCGGGGTGTAGGGCGACATTTCAGTGCTTTCGGATTTAAATGACCTCGCTCATACCTCGCCGACAGAGGTGTTTTGCTTGTGTTATATAGATGAAGTAGTGGCCTTTTGTCCACACTTGCCAGGCAGTTCAATATTTCGTAGGTTATACTCTTCTCCGGGGGATGTGGATTTGCCATGTTTAATAGCCCTAAGTAACTCAAATTAGGGAATTGCATGTTTTATAATCTCTATTTAGAACTCTTATGATTAACCTCTTTCTCTCTCCCTCCCAGTTCTTAAAGGCCTCTTGGATATCTATAAGGACAGAGTCGCTACTTGATTCAGTTGTCCATTTTCTCATTAATTCTTCAGCAAAGTTTGTCGGGTCAGGATATGCTACAATTTTTATGCCTGTCGCTTTTCCTCCGATTTTGTTTATTTCACCCCAATTTTCTCCAACATTCGTAAAATTTCCTACTCCGTTGGCGACTGCCTGCCAGTATTCCCCCCTGGCTGCTTTTCAGGCCTCCCCACATAACTATCTCCAGCAGTGTCACTTTCGTTTCGTCATCCCTTCCATTGTCAATCCAATTTCTATGGGCAACGTTCAGCATCAGCGTTCATTCAAGAAGTATTTTGTCATGTGCATATTTGTTTTTTCTTCATGATTGAACGGAAACGCCGCAGAAGGCGGCCTTTAATCAAGTAATAATGATAATAATGATAATAATAATAATATCACCATCATCATGACAATATAGCAGTAGTAGTAATAGTAATAGTAGTGGTCACAGTAGTGGAAGTAATGGTAGTGGTAGTAGTCTTACAGCTGGAGGAGGTGGGAGTAGTTTGGGGGAGGTAGTGGCCGATTTGGTAGAGAGGTGGACTGCTGTCCTGATAGACGCGTGTTCAATTTCCGGCTGAGCAGCAAGTTCTTTGAGAATTTGAAAGTCGTTAAAACGAACTTTACCGATCTACCAGAAGACCCGCCGACATGTCGTACAAACTCCCCCGCTAATACCAATACACTGGTCCTGTATGAGACAGCCCTAGCATGTATTCAGTATGGGTTGTGGGTTTTAGCGCCGAAGTGGTGACATGGAAAGGTCTGTGACACAACCCTAGCATGTATTCAGCATGTGTATTTGTGTGCGTGTATGTGTGTGTATGTGTGTGTTTGTATTTGTGTATGTATGTGAGCATGTTTGTGTATGTGTGCATGTTTGTGCATGTGTATGTTTTTGTGTGGTCATGTTTGTGTGTGTATGAGTGTATGCATATGTGTTTGCATGTGTGTGTGTGTGTATGTATGTGTGTGTAGTAGACAAACTAAACAGCGAGGCCAACACATGAGGCCTGGGGTGGCCGTTGTTTACGAACGTGTTTTAGTTTCAACGTTATGCTTAATTTCTTGCTGCAGCGTGTTGATAGATATATTTTATTCTTTTTACATATCCTAGTATTCTATGTTTGTTTAACGGTAGTGTGACCAGGAGTTTTAAATATGAGGTCAGCTTGAACTGTAACTGCCAGTTAATAATGTCGGGTGAGGGTAGGTTGGGTAAGGGTAGAGAGTTGGGAGCTGGGGTGGAGGCGGGTGGAGCTCGTTTCAGCTGCTCGTTTCGCTCCCTTCCCTCTCCCCTCCCTCCTGGGTATACAGGGTTGAGAAGGGGGCGCTCCTGAGCAGAAATTGGTGCCCGTAAGTGCACACTCGATCACAACCTCATGTTTCCGCGGGTGACACCATGGGTTCACAATGAGTGTTGCTGCTGTTATCATTTCCTTCCTAAGGCAGCTATTTCTGAATGATAGTCTACTTGTTGCATAAACTTCATGCTTTACAAGGTACTAATAGGACCAGTAGGCACACACCTACACTAAAAGTGACAACGATATTTTCAGATAGTTCGATCGCGGTTCATTTCTCTCACCTACATTTGTGTGTGATTTATACTTGGTTTTAACCCTGTCTCCAAGCCACTCATGTTCGGTATCTGTGAGTATCGTTTGTGTACCTACGCTCCACTGAGTTGTGATCTGGTTAGGTAAGAGTACCAAGTTTATATTTGTATTACGCAGAGCTATTTGTGCATTTTTCTCTTTGTAATCCGAACCCAGAATCTTTATCGGATGTGTGTGTTATAGTGTACAGTAAAGTTAAGTTAGTTTTCGTGTGAACTTTACCTTATCCCTTTTGGTGATTAGTTTAATGGTTAAGAATGCACCTTAATATACACGTCCGTAACAAATATGGCGACCTCTTACCAGGATAGCTCTGTGGTGTATTAATATCTTTGGTCTCCATAACAATTTGATGACCTTTTTCCAGGATTGCTCTGTTACATATTAATAACCTTGGCAAATACACAGTGCTTACATTAATAAGATCAGTGATATTGATGTGAGTCTTTCTTGATTCTAAGCCTACCCCAACCAACGTGAAAACTCTTAAGAAGCACGAGCTTAAATTGCTTCCCCATGCCTTAAATGTGAACATTCCTGCCTCCATTAATAAGACTAGCGTACTTGCTTTAGTGTTGGAAACATGTTTGCACAAAGTGAGTCCTCCATTGCTAGTCCTGAGCCAGTTGATACTGTACAAGTTGTCCCTGAGCCTTTATCATCGGAGACACCAGGGCCCAGTGTTGTTTCTGTTCATGTTTCTAGTGACCAATTACAACTTGAGATAGCCAGACTTAAGCTGAGGGAATTGGAAATACAAGCCCAGATGAGACAAAAGGAAATGGATCATGAATTTAGAATGAAGCAAGCTGATAGTTTACCTAGAGCTAATAGTTCATCTGGCAGTAGTTCATCTTTTGATGTTGCTAAGAACATCAAGCTGGTCCCTTCCTATTTAACGAGCAAAACGTCACTAGGTATTTTCATATGTTTGAAAAGGTGGCAGGTCGTCTCTCATGGCCAAGACTCTTGGACAGTACTGTTGCAGAGTGTTTTGAAAGGAAAGGCTCAAGAAGTTTATATTTCTTTATCAGTGGAGCAAAGTGCTAACTATGATTGTCTAAAAGAGGCCATTCTAAAGGCATACGAACTCGTGCCAGAGGCTTATAGGCTTAAGTTTAGATCCACTTTTAAACAGAAAGATCAGACTCATGTGGAGTATGTTAGAATACTTACAGATTTATGTGACAATTGGTTACATGCTAAGAATGTTAATTCTTTCCCAAAATTAAGGGAGTTAATGATCTTGGAGAGTTTCACTGATAAAATAGACAGGAATATTGTAACACACCTGGTGGAGAAGCAGGTAGATGCCCTAGATGAGGCTGCCTTAGTTGCTGATAATTATAGTATTATTCATAAGCATGAACGTAAGCCTCATTCATTTGCTAAGGGTAGGAGAGCGAACCAACCAGTTTTTGTGAACCCTTCTTCTGGTAAAGGCAAGGTGATGTTAAGTGACACTAGTGGAAATGTTGCAACCCCAGAGCATGTTAGTTCCACGAAAGTGAGTGAGGACAGTGTTGCCAGAGGGTCAAGAAAAGGTGTCAGATTTTCCAGTATTGCCAGAAAACGGGGCACTGGGAGGATTGGTGCTGGAAGAAACGAGGGAAAAGTTTTAATGTGAAACCTATTACTTTGGTAAACTCTTGGGGAGCTTTTGACACCAACAGTGAGCAGCCTTCCACAGTTATTGTTAGCGGTAGTCAGACACCACCCCAGCA
The DNA here is from genome assembly GCA_018397915.1 of Birgus latro. Lineage (NCBI taxonomy): Eukaryota > Metazoa > Arthropoda > Malacostraca > Decapoda > Coenobitidae > Birgus > Birgus latro. Next base: position 13,879 of record JAGKTI010016280.1, read on the forward strand.
AGTGCGAATTGTTGATAAGGTCAGAGTGGAGCTGTCATTGGTTGATGGACAGACTCCTGTAGAGCCATTGTTAGACACTAGTAAGACTGGAGCAGTGCAGCCGTCAGGTTCAAGTGGGAGTGATAATAAGACTCCATCAGAGTGTCCTCCCCCAAGTGGTACAGTAAGTGACTCCTCCCCAAATCATTTATTTGCTGACTTTATATCTAAAGGGTTAGTTTCACTTGATGGAAAAGGTAGTAAGGAAGTCACTATACTTAGAGACACAGGAGCTTCTCAGTCACTAATGTTGAAGGAGATTGTTAATGTAGCTGTATCAAATGAATGTGTCTTGTTGCAGGGTCTAGCTGAGTTTGTATCAGTTCCCCTAGTTGAGGTGAAGCTCCAGTCAGAGTTAGTTACCGGTTCAGTGAGTGTGGGTGTTGACAACCAACTTCCTGTACAAGGAGTCACTTTCATTTTGGGCAATGACTTGGCAGGAGGACAGGTAAGTGCTGTTCCCTGTGTGTCAAAAACTCCCATGAGTAAGGATAGGACAAAAGAGTGGATTCTATTGTATTTCCCGCGTGTGCTGTAACCAGAGCTATGACGGCAAAGGCCAGCCGTGCTAATGTTGATAGTCATGGCACTGGCAATGCCGGTGTTGTTTTTGGGCTTGGTGATACCTTTTTTGCCCAGTTGAATAACTCTGAGAATGATGATTCTCCTCAAATTGATGTAAATGCAAGATTGGCTGATGTGCAAAGATCTGATCCAGAGATTGCCATTTTAGTTGACTCCGCAGTTAGGGAAGCTGAATTTGAGTCTGAATTGAGAGAGTGTTATTATTTACTGCCAAACGACGTATTAATGAGAAGGTGGAGATCTCCTAGTGTTGCTCATGATAACGAGTGGGAGACGGTACACCAGGTGGTAGTTCCAAGGTCCTATAGGCAAAGAATTAAGTCCATTGCTCATGAGTCTTCTTTAGCAGGTCACTTGGGTGTGAGGAAGACACTCTCCCGCATCTGGCAGCATTTTTATTGGCCTGGAATACGTCGAGATGTCGCACGGTTCTGTAGGTCATGTCACACCTGTCAGCTTGTCGGTAAGAGCAATAAGCCGATCCCTGCAGCTCCTTTGATTCCTCTGCCTGTGTTTGAGGCCCCATTCACTAGAGTCCTTGTGGACATTGTTGGTCCTTTGCCTAAAACCTCTTCAGGCCACCAGTACATCCTCACAATGTTAGACATGGCCACTAGATATCCTGAAGCCATTCCCTTGAGGAATATTTCGGCTAAATTGGTTGTAAAAGAGATGCTGACCTTCTTTACCCGTTTTGGGCTCCCTAAGGAAGTTCAGTCAGACCAAGGCAGTAATTTTAATTCCACACTGTTCAGACAAACCCTTAAGGAGTTAGGCATCTCCCAGATCACATCCACAGCATATCATCCTCAGAGTCAGGGTGCATTAGAGAGGTATCACCAGACTTTGAAACACGTGCTCAAGAAGCTTTGTGTTGATGAAAAGGACTGGGACAAGTGTTTGTCCTTTTTACTGTTCGCAACTAGAGAGGCACCAAGTGAGTCTTTAGGCTACTCCCCATTTCAGTTGATTTTTGGCCATGAGGTAAGAGGCCTACTTAAACTTCTCAAAGAACAATGGGTCAAAGATGATGATCAGCTTAACTTGCTAGACTATGTGTTAAAATTAAAAGAAAAATTGGCGTTTAGCATGGAAGTAGCCAGGGCACACTTAGAGTCATCTCAGGGGAAGATAAAGAGATGGTATGACCACGCTAAGAAAGTTAGGAACAGGATCTTCAACCCGGGTGACTTAGTCCTCGTTTTACTACCCATTCATGGTCAGCCTCTGCAGGCAAGTTTTGCGGGCCCTTATGTGGTTGAGAAGAGGGTAGGTGAAGTGAATTATGTCATATTAACCCCAGACCGGAGGAAGGAACGGAGACTGTGCCATATCAATATGGTGAAGGAGTACCACAGGCGAGACGTGGACCCCCCTAAGGCTGCGTGTATGATGGCGGCTACCGAGTTGGCGGAGGACGAGGGCTGCCCTTTAACGTTGGATGAGACGACAATTTGGAGAGAAAACCTGCGCACTTGGAGTACGCTGGCTGACAAACTCTCCCACTTGACTTCAGAGCAACATGCCGAGCTAGTTGCCCTTCTCATCAAGTTCCCTGATGTCTTCCGGGACACCCCAGGACGGACGGATGTGGCACAGCATGATGTGGTTGTTGGAGATGCTGGTCCTGTGAAACAGTCACCCTGCCAGGCTAGTCCTTCGAAACAGACCATCATCCAGGAGGAAATGAACTACCTGTTACAGTAAGGGTTAATCGAGCCCTGTCTAAGTGAGTGGTGCTCTCCGGTCATAGTGGTTCCTAAACCCGATGGGTCCCAACGTCTTTGCATTGATTACTGTAAGGTTAACTCTCTTACGAAAACGGACACCTACCCACTGCCTAGAGTAGAAGATTGTGTAGATGTTACTGGCACTGCTAAATACTTAACCAAGTTGGATTTGATGAAGGGATATTGGCAAGTCCCTCTCACAGAAAGGGCCCAAGAAATTTCCTGTTTTGTGGTTGGTGGCAGAACTTATAAATGTAGAGTCATGCCCTATGGTACGAAGAATGCTCCTGCCGCCTTCCAAAGGCTGATGAATGATCTCACCCAGGGTTTGGATGGCTGTGTAACCTACAGTGACGATGTTGTAATCTTTAGCAATACCTGGGAACAACACTTGAGCCAACTAGATGCCTTTTTGCAGAGACTGTCCTCTGCTAGTGTAGTGCTTAATTTACCTAAATGTGAATTTGTAAAGGCTCAAGTGCAGTACCTAGGTTATGTGGTCGGTTTTGGCCAAGTTAGTCCACATGATGTAAAGGTTCAGGCCATAGTAAATTCTTCCCAACCCAAAAATAAGAGAGAGTTGCAACGATTCTTGGGTATGGTAGGGTACTACAGACGCTTTGTCCTGAACTTCTCTGATCTTGTAGCTCCCCTCACTGATTTGTTAAGAAAAGGAATCAAGTATGAGTGGAAGCCAGAATGTGAAGATGCGTATTCAAAAGTTGAAGCCATCCTATCGAGTCACCCAGTGCTTCAAGCTCCCAATTTTGACAAACCTTTTAAATTAGCTGTTGATGCTAGTGGTCTAGGGGCTGGTGCAGTTTTGCTACAGGATAATGATCAGGGTTTTGAGATGCTTGTGTGCTATATCAGCAAGAAGTTCAATAAAGCCCAAAGGAATTATTCAACTATTGAGAAAGAACTCCTTGCACTCATACTTGCCCTCCAACCCTTTTCTGTATATGTTGGTCCAGGGTCAGGTGATGTTGTAGTGTACACTGATCACCATCCTCTGAAATATTTGTCCCGATTTAAGGACAAGAATCTTAGATTGACCCGCTGGGCCCTATTTTTGCAAGAATACTCCCTTGACGTAAGACACGTACATGGGGTCGAAAATGTTCTAGCAGATTACCTGTTGAGAACTTAATTTGTACAATGTCCAGAAATTTCCCTTGGAAAATTTCTTCTCTCAGGAAGGGAGATGTTACTGGCGTAGATACCCCAGTTGTGTGATAGAGGTAGGAGAGGGAGATGATACGTGTACAAATAAAAGGAGCCGCTGAGAAATCAGTTAATCCTTTCCTCTTGTGTTCTGACCTGGTGGGTCAGACAAAGGGTCACTGTGTGTACACAGCTGTCAAAAAGGTTCACTGGAAATAGATTAGCAGATTATCACAAAGATCCTACTTCCCAGTTTAACTGCTCCTGTCCATGAGAAAGTACAGTAAGCCTGAGAGGGGTGGAGCGTATTTTCAGAGTAACTGCCAATCAAAATATGCCAAATCTTTCCCTGACTTTCTTGATGGTTTGTAATTGGCTATGGGTGAGCCGAGTGAGGCTCTCATGGGTCGTACGAGGTACTAGTACTGTTTGAGTGGCTGGAGATTATTATTCCAAGTGCCTAATGGCTAAATAATCGAAAGAGGTGGAGAACCGACCTTTTATAAGCTCGAACTAGCAGAGAGAGCGTCACTTCTAAAGTAATTTTTCAAGAGACATATTCATACGTCTTTGTACAGTCACGTACTTTGTTTGTCACATTTTATTACACATTCCCTCATAGTTTCTCTTTGCTTAATATGTGACGTTAATTTCAAAAGACACTGTTTTTCACCATTAATAGTTTATTCACTACTCCATCTACACTTGTATAATTTATTCATTTCTCTCACCTATATTTGTGTGTGATTTATACTTGGTTTTAACCCTGTCTCCAAGCCACTCATGTTCGGTATCTGTGAGTATAGTTTGTGTACCTACGCTCCACTGAGTTGTGATCTGGTTAGGTAAGAGTACCTAGTTTATATTTGTATTACGCAGAGCTATTTGTGCATTTTTCTCTTTGTAATCCGAACCCAGAATCTTTATCGGATGTGTGTGTTATAGTGTACAGTAAAGTTAAGTTAGTTTTCGTGTGAACTTTACCTTATCCCTTTTGGTGATTAGTTTAAGGGTTAAGAGTGCACCTGAATATACACGTCCGTAACAATATATATACTGTATATTTAGACCAACATATATACAAATATTGGAGCCTCTGTGGTTTTCGTACACTGAAGGACAAGGGGCCGCACCCCACCAGGGAGATAAACTTTGGGAGCGTTCTTCTGGCCACGTACCGCATTGGCGGACATAAGGGGTGCTGTGGTTGAACCAGTGTCGCATACTATAAGGTATGCTTGCACCCAGTCGGCTTGCGCAGTTCGACTACACTTGTTTCACAGACTACACACACATCCAAAGCCACTCCAACACTACAATTATACTTACAAGCACTTCTCACCCTATATACAATCTCTACCAGACAGCCTAAGTCACTTGGTATAGATACATTGGCTGTATCGTCCCCACTTCGATCGGCATAGGCCTGTCCTGCAGTGGACACTGAAACAGCCGACGAGATGAGATATACAAAATAACCGTATAATGTATAAAAATATTTAAATATAAAATTATTCATACGATAATTATGTAAAAATACATTTACATGTTAAGCAACCACGCCCATTTCCCTGACAGGCTTCTTCTGCCCGTGTCCACTCTTCACGCGAAGGTGGACGAATCTAAATCATCATCATCATGTAGAGCAGACAGATATAAAACACACACACACACACACACACACACACACACACACACACACACACACACACACATACACACAAACACACACACACACGTTACTTAATGTCTTATATAATCGCCAACACCAGACAACTCTTCCTTCCAGCTACAGACACACTCCCCCGGACGTTCTTGAAATAAGCAGTGATAAATAAAACAACGATTTAGTTAACCAGGAAAAACAGATAAGAATATTTTGGCCAAGAGTAGGAATAACAAAAACATCACTTTATGATGTAAACAAAGTAAAATAAACTAATTAAAAAAGGAGACAAAAAACTGTCTTTTCATAGTACGGACACCATCACCTGAGAAGAGTTATCAGGGGGGGAATTCCTCGTGATTCATGTCTCTGACCCTACGTAATCCAGTTCTTTACCCCTTACGTTATCACAGTCCCTTACCCCTTCCATTATCACAGTCCTTTATCCCTTCCATTATCACAGGCTTTCATCCTTTCCATTATCACAGTCCTTTACCCCTTCCATAATCACACTCCTTTACCCT
>JAGKTI010016281.1:0-19586 GCA_018397915.1 Birgus latro
CCTGGTAAACTCATCTGTTGCGGATCGTGTTTCTAGGGGATGACTGGAACTTAGCAAAAACTAATTGTTTGCATTAATGGTCCTCATGCAGTGCTGGAGAGGGGTGCCTTCATGTGGTGGCACCGATATAACCGGGCAGTTCAACTGCCTGGTCATACAAACGTCCTTTAGGTACTTACATTTTCCCCATAGGTGGGTGGCGGATTGAAGAACAATGCAACTAAAGCCCGCAATCCACCGGGGTCACGTTTCAGACGAACCTGGGACGGGAACAACATCTCTTTTATAGGCTCATCATAAATGTCTTCACTGTTTGGGGCGGGGACTGGAGCTGGGGGTGGGGGGAGGTTGGAGGAGTTGGTTGTAAGATTAGTTTACCTGAGTTTTTTTTTTTTACCTGGGAGTCACATGTGCGTTGGTTACCATATTCATCTCGCAAATGGAAGAACCCGAGTTCAATAGTCGGAATGGTCAGGGTGATGGAAATGACTCGTTTTTCCTTTGATCATGTTCACCCAGTAGCACACTTGAGGACACTGATGGCTGTTTGCCTAATGGTCATCGTGTAGTCGGTAGGTGTAGATCTGAACCTTCTACATCATTTTCGTTTTAACCTTGTATAAAACTGTGTGAAGATGGTAAGAATATGATTGCTCTAGATATCATTACTGAGAAGGAGTTTTGACTCTAGTTCTTAAAAAAGTGGTAGGTGGGGGTGCCCATCATCCACCTACTTTGTGTAGTGGTACTCTGTTTTTAGGGTAGCTCTACATTGAGTGGCAAGCCAAATGATTTCCTGTAAACCAGGAAAGCATTTGCAACGCTGGGTGGTAACCTTATAACCAACCAACACGTGTTTCCTACGTGACAGCAAGTGAGTTGGCGGAGGGTTAGTGCCCCTCCCCGGAAAACAACTAACTAAAAATACCATCAAGAAGCCTCGGACCAGGACTGACCAAAAGGTGACGACTAAGGACCGAACAAAGGACATGGTTCGGATAGCTACATGGAATGTAAGGGGTGCAAATGATGAGGTGAAAGAAAGATAGATTGTCCAGGTGCTTGAGGGTGCGAAAATGGATGTATGTGGATTAACTGAAACTAAATGACGAGGTGAGAGTGTGAGAGAATGGGAGTATGGAAAGGGTATATGTGCGGGAGTAGGTGAGAATGAGAGGGCAAAAGGATTGTGTGTTGTTGTGGGTAACAGATGGAAGGAGAATATAAGAGAGTATGGATCGGTTGGCCCAAGGATTGTGGGGGTAAGTTTGAAGATTGGACTACAAATGTGGGCAATTGTGTGCGTGTATGCGCCAACGCAAGATCGTGCAAGCAGAGTGAGAGAGGAGTTGTGGATAAATGTTGAAGCGTGCATGGAAAAGTTTGAAAAGAATGAAAGAGTGTTATGATTGGGGTTATGGATGGAAAAGTAGGGACTGTGAAGATGGATGGAGTAGTTGGGGAGTGGGATGTGCCTGCAGAGATGGATGAGAATGGCAGTGGATTAGTGTATGTTTGTGCTGGAAGGGGGTTGGTGATAGCCAATACCCTCTTCAGGCACAAAATGATCCATAGGTATAAGTGACGAGTGATGAGAAGGGTGGGTGGTGAACTGAATGAACGGAAGGCAATGATTGATTATTTGTGTGTGGGTGAAAGGTTGAGAAGGTGTGTAATGGATGCAAGAGTATATAGAGGTTGGGGGAGTGGACTTTTGGACCACCACTTGGTGATGGTCAGAGTTAGTCCAAATGAAATGGAGAAATAGAAGGGAAGGACAGCAGGAAGTAGTGCATACAAGGGGTTGGAAAGGTTACAAGAGGTTGGAAAAAAGGCAGAATACAAAAGGGAAGTGGAGGAGCGATTCAGTAAATATGGATTGGCGCAGATGGGGGACGTGGAAGGTGTGTGCAAGATATTCACAGAAGAAATCTGTGCAGCATGTGAGGTGGTGTGTGGGGTGAAGAGAAGATGAAAGGGGGTTCAGGGAACAGCTTGGTGGAATGAAGAGGTGAGAGAGAGGCTGTGGCATAAAAGAAGAAAGCGTATAGTGAGTGGATGAGAAACAGGGGCTTGGAAGAAGTTGAGAGATGGAAGAGAGAGTTATATGTAGAGAGGAGGAAAGAGGTGAAAAGATTAGTAAGAGAGAGTAAGAAGAGAGTGGATGAGGAATTTGGAAGGAACCTGAGTGTAAATTTGAGGGAATGTAAGAAAATGTTTTGAAAAGAAGTAAAGAGAGATAGACAGGGTGCCAAAGGAGTTAGCTGGGGAGTGAAAGATAAAAATTGTAGATTACTAGTGGAGAAGGGAGGAAAAGTGAACAGATGGAGAGAACACTTTAAGGAATTGTTGAACATAGAGAATGAAAGTAATGCAAGTATAAGTGGATGGGGATTGGCTGGGAGAAGGAGGGATGTGAGAAGAGAGGAAGAAATCAGCATGATGGAAGTTGTGGAAGCAATGAAGAAAGTTTAAATGGGGAAAGCCCAAGAAATTGATGGAGTGTGTGGTGAAATGCTGAAGCATGGGGGAGAGATAGTAGTAAAATGGATGTGTAGATTGGCCTGGGAGGAGGGTAGAGTCCCGGTGGATTGGAAGTCAGGTATAATTTTTCCCCTGTACAAAGGAAAAGGGGGAAAAGAAGTGTGTGGTAATCATAGGGGCATTTGTCTTCTTAGTGTATTAGGAAAAGTATTTGGTAGTATACTTATTGACAGAATTAGGGAAATACCAGAGGAATTAGTTGAAGAACAGGGAGGTTTTAAGAAGGGAAGAGGTTGTGTAGATCAGATATTCACTCTAAGATCTTTAGTGGAAACGTTTCTAGAGAAGAGAAGAAGTTGTATGCAGCCTTCATGGATTTGGAGATAGCATATGACGGTGAATAGACAAGGACTGTGGAAAGTATTAAGAATTTATGGAGTAGATGGGAAGTTGTTGAAGGCCGTGAAGAGTATGGTTGAGGGTGCTAAGGCTGCAGTGCGTGTGGATAGTGAACTGAGTGAATTTTTCTATTTGACGGTTGGATTGAAACAAGGATGTGTCATGTCTCCGTGGTTGTTCAATCTATATGTGGATGGGGTAATAAACGAGATACAATGTAGGGCAGTGGATGTTGGAGCGGTGCTAGTGAGAGAGGGGAGTGTTTGGAAACTCCCTGTACTGTTGCTTTTGATACTGTGTTGTTAAGTGAAGACGAAGGGAAGCTACAAGGCTTGGTGGATGAGTTTGGGAGAGTGTGTAAGAAACGGAATCTAAGGGTGAATGTACTGAAGAGTAAAATTATGGTCTTCGAGAGAAGCGAAGTCACTGAATATACAGTGAGGTTGGATGAGGAGGAAATGGAGAATGTGAGTTCATTTAAGTACTTGAATAGTGTGATGAGTAAGGATGGAGGTTTAGAGGGTGATGTGCTTGAAAGGGTACAACAAGGAAGAAAAGTTGCTGGTTCCTTGAAAGCAGTGATAAGAAACAGGGAAGTGAGCATGGAAGTGCAAAAGCTACGAGATGACAGTATTGTGATACCAACTTTAACGTATAGAAGTGAAACTTGGACATTGTTGGAGGGATAGAAGTCAAGAATGAGAGCATTGGAAATGAGTTATTTGAGAGGAGCATGTGGAGTCACATGGAGAGACGGACTGACAAATGAGGAAGTGAAGGAGAGTTGTGGTGTGGATGTGGATGTGATAGGAAGCGTTAAGAGAAACACATTGAGGTGGTTTGGCCACGTGGAAGGGATGGAGATTGAGCGACTGATGAGGAGAGTGTATGTGATTGAGGTGGAGGGAGGGAGAGGGAGGGGGAGGCCAAGGATGAGATGGAGGGATGGAGTGGAGAGGTATATGAGAGAGGAGGGTGTGAGCTGGGAGCAGAGCAATGAAATTGTGGGAGACAGGGTGACATGGAGGCGATTTGTTTATGGCCACTCCTTACGGGATTATGGCATCTGGCAAAAGGTAGACTGTATCCTTCAGCTGATCTTAACCCATTCATCACGGTGAGGCAATTTTCATCTTACTCCAGCCATTTCCAGGCGATGTTATTCACTTGCAGACTTTGGAATTGGAGTTAGATGTAGCTTTAATTAACCCCTCCGCTGTGTGGGGAACTTTCCTTAATAGTAACATCATTTGAGGATAGCAACAAAGAAGAAAAAAGTAAAGAAATGAGAAAAAATACATCATCGGATTCAAGGAGTTAAATGTTTTTCTTAAGCCCAAACTGAGAAATACTTTGCATTTTATTTACGATGACGTCAGGCGATATTGCTGTGTCGAAATGATAGCTACTACACTGAAAATGTTATAGGCTATCACGATCAGCATTTTGGTCGAGAGAGAGAGAGAGAGAGAGAGAGAGAGAGAGAGAGAGAGAGAGAGAGAGAGAAGGTCGTATTTTATGCCAGCTTGCGATGGATTTAATTCATCTAACAGACACTCAACTCGTGTGGCATTAACAAAAACAAAGGCTAATATGTGATGGCTGTGAAGGTGTTTATGTATAATGTACCTTCTAATGGCCGCCACCCCATTCGTCAGTACCAACCCACTTTAACACTGAGGCTTCATGACTCACGTAGCGGAAAAAAAAGAAAAAAAGTCCTGTGTTACGTGGCACAGAACACCGGAGTCTTGATCATGAGAGACAATGGTGACAGTATTAGAACCTCGGCTCCTATGACTCACTCACCTAGATAGAATAGTGTTTGGTGGACTAAACTGGTAACCTATTTAGACTATGAGTTAACCCCTTCTGTCAGATGAACTACTTAATTATTACTCTTGCCGGAACCAGACGTTTTCATTCAGCACAGGGAAGAACCACCTAGTACTGAATGAGTTAATAAGCGCTACGCATTTATCCCTTCCGGTTCGAAAAGTGTACTAAGATGATCAAATCGTCTGGTTGCAAGAATAAATCGCAAGTACATTACCGTCTTGAAGGGGTTAATGGTGACAGTATCAACACTCAGGCTGGTGTGACCCATTCCCAGCTAACTAAGTATGGCAACAGCTCTAACAGACTGCTAGAGTTGTCCCCAGCATGCGAGAGAATCCACCCACTCCGGTCCATCAGCCATTCATCACCGCCGTGCCACTTTAAGACTTCCTCCTGTCAAGGCTTTGCGTAATAGGGCGGCCTGTGGGACTGAAGGCCGTATTCCAACTGGCATTGGAGGCTTCGTAGCGCTTCTTCCTTAGCCATTTATTTTGCGTGTCGTAGTGCATGTGATAAAAAAAAATATTAGATATAATTTGTATCTACGTTAATATACGAAGGATATTAACTTCTTTAGCCCAGTGACGTGTTTTTATATTTAATTCTTGCTACCTCAACAAACTTATTAATTCTGGCGAGGCTTTTTCGAACTCACGTTTAATAGGGTGTAGCTTTCAGTGACTCCTTGGCTTAAAAAAATCCCAGAGATGAATAGCATCGCTAGTAGATAGCAAAATTACGTAAATAAATGCGTCATCGGTTTGAAGAGGTTAATGTGTAACTGCACAAGAAATAATAAATCACTAAATAGGAAGTTTTGCGAAATTTCCAAAGCCAGTTAGAATATGACTCCAGGAGTGTCTGTGCTAACTCTCTCTCTCTCTCTCAAAAAAAAAAAAAAAAAAAAAAAAACTCCTTACCTTTAGCAGTGTTGAGCAAAACCGTTCAGAATTAATGATACTAAATCGGTAAGCTGTCCCCGACGGGAACCCCTTCAGTTCGGTGACGTATTTTTATAACATTCCTACTGTCTTCACACGACTTAATTTAGCTTTGGGGATTAAGAACAGATCCCCAGTCAACTTCACTGTCTTTGGCCTCCCTAAAGCCGGATCGTATAGTGCCAAGGATGTAGCCAAAATAACGTGGTCTGGCTGAAAGGGTTAGGGTTTGATTGCGCTAATGTGTTTACCTGAGGCCTTTGGGGGTTTGCGAGGTTGGGCGTTATTCGTGGTAAAATAGATGTCTTCCTTCAGGGTTAAGGGCGGTATTCTCGCAGGCTTAAGAGGCTTTCTTAGACCTCTGACTTATCTGTTTATTTTTGCGTTGTACTACTTTAATATTCTTAGCTGTGAAATGAATGTAAGTTTGTCTTGTCGTAGGTGGGTGGGGGGACACCATCCACCCTCTCAGTATAGTGTTGCCTTATGGTCTCTACACTGAGTGACAAGCCAAAGGGTTTCCTGTAATCAGGAAACCGTTTACTACACTGGGAGGTAACCATATAACCGGGGCTTTTGGCAGGGTTAAGTGTCCCCCAGATTCCCATATCTAAAATCACTAAAATCATGGCAGCTGTTTCAGAGAGCCTCGGAGAGCCCAATACCTGCCCAGGGCCCCAACCAAATGGGCAGATTCGCATGGCCACGTGGAATGTGAGAGGTGTGAATGAGGAGAGCAAGAGGGTGGAAGTAGCAATGAGTTCAAGAGTGCGAGATATGCCGTGATGGTATTGTGTGAAACAAAGATTGAAAGGGTGTGAAGTGGATGAGTGGGAGGGTGTGATATGTGTAAGGTTGGGCATGAATGAGCGAGGAAGATGCAAGGAAGGAGTTGCTTTGTTGATGAATGAGGTGTGTCAGAGTGGAATGGGAGATTACAAATGTGTCAGCTCGAGGTGTATGTATGTCAAGTTCATGTTTGAGAAGGTGAAAGTGGCAGTGATTGTAGCGTATGCTCCGTGTGATGACAGGAGTGAGACAGAAAGACAGGTTTTGGGAAGAGCTGAATGATGTAGCAGTAGGAGAAATGCACAGGAGTTATAAAGTGTTTGTAGTGGGCGACATGAATGACAGAATAGGCACTGGTCCTGTGAATGATTAATGGGTGGTAATGGAGTACCAGGAGAGAAGATAGCAGAAAGCGACTGAAGGACTTGTGTCAGGCAAGGAGGAGGGAGGAGACGAGGTAGGCCAAGAAGAAGGTGGTAGATTTGGTGGACGAATGTGTGAGGAAAAGAGGTATGGAAGTTGGTGAGGCGAAGGGACTGACAAGAGATCGAGCTGGCTGGATAAATTTTGTGCGAAGAAGCGCATGACCAGGGATTCTGGAACCTTTTTTTTTAACTTGACAGCGGTCTAATTGACTCTATCGGATAGGTTTATATCAAGCTAAAGTACGTGGTGGAACCTTTTGGCCTATTAGATGGAGCCAAGATTCCATGGGCTTGAATGATGAGTGAATGGAAGCGTAACCCATTGAATTGGGCAAACTTTGGCTGTTGGACGCTGCTACTCCTCACCCCCATCCGGATGATGATGATGATGATGAATATTAAGAGGAGATAAGGGACATAAAGAGAATAGTAAAATATATTTTGTAAAATTAATCTCAGAATAAAAGTATTAGAGGACCTCCTAAGCTGACGAGACAACGGCCTTCAGGTGAAAATGTGCCTGCTTAAATTTAGTCACTTCTGCTTAGATTTAGTCACTGCTGCTTGGATTCAGTAGTTTTAGTCACTACTGCTTGGATTTAGTAACCTCTGCTTAGATTTAGTCACTTCTATTGAGATTTAAACACTTCTGATTAGGGTTAGTCACTTCTGCTTAGATTTAGTCACTTCTGCTTAGATTTAGTCACTTCTGCGTAGATTTAGTCACTTCTGCTTAGATTTACTCACTTCTGCTTAGATTTAGTCACTGGCTTAGATTTATTTATTGCTTAGATTTTGTCACTTTGGCTTTGATTAGTTATTGCTTAGATTTTGTCACTTTGGCTTTGATTAGTTATTGCTTAGATTTTGTCACTATGGCTTTGATTGGTTATTGCCTAGATTTTGTCATTTTGGCTTAGAGTTACTTAGTATTGTCACTGGCTTAGATTTAGTAATTGCTTAGATTTACTCACTTCTGCTTCGATTCAGTCACTCCCCTGCGATGGCGTCTTACATAGATCTTCATTATTTATGCGATGTACACTTGCGGACATTAATACCGACACACTTCAGTACGATAAATAACGAGACAGTGAGCGATGATTTCTAAAACCCAGTGATGCAATCTTCGGGGCTCTAGGAACTTATCAGAGTATTATGTTCAGATTTCATAATTATTCGACCAGAATTTTTTTTTTGTCTGAAAATTTAATCTGATATTGATATGATAGGGAAAAAACAACGAATGCTGAGATCTTACTTGCAAAACAAATCGCTAGGCAGAGGTGCTAAGAAACTGGCCAGGTTGCACAGGCGCTTCACACCACCCCCGCCATAACGATGTAGTTTGCATATAACACTTAAGCATTCTCTTGTATGGCATATATACAATTCTACTATCGACATAATTTGCATCAATAACATGCAACATGATACTGATGTGCAATGTGCATAATAAATCGCTAAGGAAGAGTGTTACGAGATCTTAATTACTTAGAATCCCTCAAAGATTGAGATCCCTGGGGCTGGATCTTGTGGGTCAGAGGTTAAGGAACAAGTGATTCCCCTGCACTCTTCGATGCTGCGTCGAGAATTCTGAGTTAATGTTAATCATCAGTCTATCCATTTATAGCCGAACTTCACCATTTCACAAGGGGTGGCCGCTTGTCTTTGGGTTATTTGTTTTTAGGGGAGGGGCACTAACCCTCAACCAACCCACTTGTTGACACATATGGAACACATATGGGTTGGTTATATGGTTACCACCCACCGTTGTAAATGGTTTCCTGGCTTACAGAAAACCAATATGCTTGTAGCTCAGTGTAAAACCACCTGATAATGAAAGAAGAGTAATAAAATGTAATAGGAAAGATGAGAGAAGACAGGATGGAATTTTGCTTCACTGACTCAAAAGCCCAGAAAGAAGAAGAAGAAGAAGAAGACAGAACCAAATATCTGTAGAACTTATTCCTTTCAAAGAGAACGTAACAAAAGAAAGTCAGAATCAAGGTCCATTCAATTCGAGATGCCTGAATACGTTGCATTTAAAGGACTGGAGGCAGTAAGTAATGGAAAAGATGTGAAAAGAAATTGACCGTGACCTCATCTGCTCTTTTCTCTCCCTGTTTCCTAAATTATTAATTCTTAGACGTGTTGGGCTGTCTCAAATGAATGAAATCACCTGACATTAGCGAGAATAGAATATGTAGCTTCAACCATCGCTGTGGTACGATTTTAGAGATTGCTTTTAACTCTTTAGCTATACTGGGAGTTTCTCAGTTGAATAAAATCGTCTGATAATACCATTAATAAAATAAAGTTCAGCCACCGCAGTCATAGAATTAACCCTGTGACTTCGATATAGTATTTTCGTTATAGTCCTGTTAACTAGAAACGATATTCCTAAATTGTTCGTGCTGGAGGTGTTATATATAGCCTTTATTCTCCTCACTGATGTGAATTTTTTACCAGATGCGATAGCGAACTGGTATTGTTTTAAGTTCTTGTGTGTGTCTGCGTGTCTGTTAGCACGATGACCTCGAAACCGCCCAAGATATCATCACAAAATTTCACATGGGTGTAGTAGGGGAAAAAAAAATCGATCACGAATTAAAAATTGGTGAGTGTAGGTCAAGGTCTGTGTGTCTGTTACCACGATAACATCGCAACCGCTCAAGATATCATCAAAAATTTTTACAGGGGTGTAGTAGGGATGAAAGTCTCCTACGAGTTCGAAATTGGTGAAAATAGGTCAAGGTCAAGGTCATATTCAGAGCGGCGGCTGGTGGCTCGCGGCTGGTGTGATTTCCTCCTTGGGGGGGCCCCTCTATTTTATCGTAAATTCAGCGTAATTATCTGGAAGTCGCAGGAATAAACTGTCGAAGAACGTCATCGTACTGAAGGTGTTAAAAGACTGACAATATTTCTCATTCTTTCCACTTCCATTACTCTTGACTCCTTTACTTTTCCTTTTGTCACCTCCACTCACTGCCGTCTTGTCAAATTTGTAAATATTTTTAGAGAAGAATTTTGCCACTAAGGTTTTCCATCACTTCTCCACTCTGACTTTCTCATCCTTGTTATACTTTTTCAGAAAATATACAGTTGTGAACATTACTACTGATTCACTCCCTCATTATAAATAACAGGATAGTTGGCAGTGACTATCATTATTAGTGATGCGATATTCGGCTCCCAACAAGTTTCTTAGAAAATTGTGGAAGAGGTTCATTATTGTTCGACTAAAAACTGGAATGATAGTATTGTCTGTAACTGTACATTCTGTCTTCTCTTGCCTCAGTATTAAAAGTGGCTACGGTGGTGATGGGTCCCCCATTGTGTCCTCGAGAATCGGATTCCCGTGTTGACACTTTGGCTTAGGCAAACTCTCCCGCTTTTGTCAACTTTGCATCTTTCCTTCTTGCGGGGAGTTTGTTCAGTCTATGCCAGTCACGTGTGACCGTTCCTAACTCTCTGTCACCCTATCGCTTTAGTCTCTTGCATATCCGAAGTTTATGAGTCCATCGTTAATAAAATTTTTAAGTACATTTCTTCTCACAAACTTTCTGAAAGTCAGTATGCGTTCATTTGCGATCTTACTACGTTCAAGTCATATTCTTGGTCGTCATCCTTTCTGGGTTTTGGTGAAAGCTTTGTCATTACACTTGATGTTTACAAGACATCTGATCGATTCTGGCAAAAATCTTTAATACTCAAACAGCCACCAAATGGTTACTGTAGTTCTGATTGTACCGCCATCTCAACTTTCCTTTTTGTTCGTTCTGTAGATGCGGTTGTAGACAGCCAGTGTTCCTTTCCTGTAGTATCAATAGTGTTGTTTCTCAGGGTTCTATCTTTTCGCCAGATCTCATGCTCGCGTTTAATACTGATCATCGAAGCTGGAAATCTAGCCCTATCCACTCATGCAACCATCACAGCAGTAACTTCGGATATCGCCCGGCTTTTTACTTTCCACTATATTCGATTGGGGTAAAAGAAACATTAATATTATTCTCACATCCTTTATCATTTAAATTGGCTAAACCTTCTTCAAGAATATAACTTGATATTAAATAATACACAACTCAGTCCTTCATAATGCACCAATATTGTTAGGTTTCCTTTCTTAAGGGATTTATGATAAAGTTATCGGCATCCAAACATAAAAATGTAGAACAGGTTCGAGCGAGAAAGTTTGCTAATGGTGCCGCAGCAACTTTAACAATTCCAAGATAACCCTTTTCGGTGCGCAACTTGGCGCTTTTGGACTTCTTCAGCATATGGGATGAATTTTGAGAAAAACATTTTGCGTAACACCCAGTGCTTTTCTAGGAACTTTCCAGCCGTGTGATTAGGTTCTCTGTAGTTCTAGCGATTTTCGCGATAACCCAATCAGGGTGCCAAATTCGACGTTTTCTTTTTTTCTTTCTTTCTTTTTATTATTAAGCAGAATGGTGCCTACTTGAAAAAAGCCAATTAAGTAACAAGTCATTTTTCCATAAGTTTTTCCAACAACGAGCCTAGATCGGCTCTGCCTTATATACTTTCCAAGATAACACAGTTTTCCTGCTGACTTTGGCGACATTTTTTTTTGTTGTTGTTGTTGTCTGCAATATGGTGGCGAATGTTGGAACTTTAATACTCGCCGAACTAAGAAACATTTGGTGTGCGTGGCATAGGCATCCACACATTGCCACATTTCTTGTATAGCGTTCTCGCCCCTTCACTTCCCCTGCACACTCTAACTGGTACTTCCTTGTAAATCCGCTTTCCAGTGACCGGGCGTCCTGAACCATCTCCATATGTTTTTTAATCCTACGGAACTGATGACGCTGTACAAAGGTGTTTATTCGTTCAGTGTGGAGTAGAGTTCTTATGTATAGGATGGCTCAGCACATACTCGTACACCTCTTCCATTCATACCTGATTAAAAAAAAAAAAACTTTCGTTTCATCAGCTCCCTTCCTCGGACTGTCTTCGTTCAGCGTTTCTCTCTCTGCTTGTGTTGCGCCTCTGTTGCTTTACTGTTAAGATTTTAATGATCATTGCTCCTCAGAACAGTCCACTTGCATCCCTTCCCTATTACGGCGGCTGTGTATTGCCCTTCTTGCTACGCATTTTTTTTTATATTCTATTCAACACTTTAATGGAAGAGTTAACTGGTTCTCTGTCCTTCATATCTATAGTCTGTCAGCTCTGGAACTTTTCTTCATTCAGAGTTACCTTCTACGTATGAATATTTTTTTTTTCAAACGTTTTAAGCAGTCCATATCTGATCAGTAGACACTCACTTGGACCGGTCGGACTGATGGACTCAGTTTGTTTCATTCTTGTCCCTGTTATCCAGCAGTGCAGTTTGGGACCTGGATTTAAATTCGACTGTTGCGGATCGTGTTCTAGGATGATATTGCGACCTTGCATTATTTGATCGTCTGCTTCCATGGCTGTGGTGCAGTAGACAGGGTTATAATCTAATCCTTCCTTTGGTACTGATACGGTTTTGAGAGAATGTAAGTGAACAATTGAGTCTGTTCACTAATTGTTTAACTTCTTCAGTCGGATGGTTGCTATTCCCAGACGATTATATTTAACTTGGGAGAGATTCTTGAACTTGAGGAGTTAGATAAATCCATCATTAATCCTTTCTGGTATGTAGCTCTTGAAAGTGAGGAACTTGGTCTGGTAGTTGCGAAACTTAGCTAAGAGGAAAAAGTTCATGGTATTGAAGAGATTACGTACACATTCATGTATCCTCGAACACATATCCTTACTCATCACCCTTCACGGAACTCGCTTTTCCATATTTCAACTCGCCCCCTCCCTCCCCCTCCTGCCCGTACTCATACCCCTACCTACCCCACAGCCTCTTATCTGCCCCCCCACCCCCTTGTCTTCCCCAGTCCTTTACCTACCCTCTAGTTCTCCCCACCCACCCCTTACCAAACCTCCATCTCTCCCCACACACTTTAATCTACCCTTTACTTTCTCCCCATCTTCCACCACTCACCCACCACCTACCAGTCCACGCCCCCTACCCATCCCTTACCTTCCTCCACTCGCCCCCTATCTTCCCCGACTCACCCATTATCTTTTCCCATCTCTCCCTACTCACCCCTACCTTTCTACCTGCCACCTACCTTTCCCCCATTCAGTCTTTACTTTGTCCCTACCACCTTCCACTCACCTCTGCCTACTTCCACTCTCTCCCCATTCACCCTTACCTTCTTCCGCCATCTCCCCACTCATCCTCTACCTTCCCACACCCTCTCCTCATCCACCCTCACCTACTCCCACCTCCCCGTTCACTCTCTACCTGCCCCCAACTCTCTCCCAGCTCACCTGTATCTTCCCCTATCATCCTCTCCCCATTCATCCCCTACCTACCTCCACACTCATCCCCTAACCACCCCACCCTCTCCCTAGTCACCTCCTACCTACCTTCACTTTGTCTTCGCTCACCCCTTCCTGCCCCCCACCCTCTCCCTACTCACACCAATCGTTCTCTGTCACCCCCTCCCCACGTACAGTTCTCCAAACAGGTCTCACCCATTGCTGAGCTTACCCCTTCACTGCGATAACGCCTTAGTTTATTCTTTCTACCTTCGGACGATTTTATCAGCTTTAGGGAAGACATCTGTTTGGGAAGGTGTTAAAGAAAATCTCCACGAAGTCCTTGAACCAGGTGGCAAATTTCACTTAGTTCTTGCTACTTCCGGACCATTTTATCCAATTTAGGAAAGGTGTCTTGTACTGAAGGGATTACTGAAAGCTAAATCAGACCTCAAATCGAAAAGTGTCTTCAGAGGAAAATAAAAGACTACAAATAGCAAGAATAAATTTAGAAAAATTTAACCTGAGTGTTCCCACTAGGTTCCTCATGTAATAATGCAGATACTGTGTGCAGTAAATGTGAATTGTACTTTGACTGAGGATGTCCAGTCATCATTATTGTCACTGTCGTATTCATCCTGTTTTTCTTCATCCCCATCACCATGATCATAGTTTTCTTCTTTCCCCACTCAACAATAAGACACTGTAATGTATGTAACGATTAAGCTGAGAAGTGCAGTTGGGGACACAGTATATTGGGACACATCGTAATGATACATATCGAGACAGAACCAGGCTTTCCATATTCTGTGACGCAATATTAAGAGTCCAGCCAACATTTTCAGAAAATATTGTAAGCGTTCTAAATTTGTTAAGCTGAAAAGGAGGGTGGATGTTGTTGACCACAACTGTACATGATGGGAAGAGGCTTGGATTAGCAGGAGGGAAGGGAATGGCGGTGGTAGAGGAGATTGGAGTCATTTTTGTGGGCCGACGGTCTGCAGAAAAGTGGCCACTTTAACCGGACGATCACAGAGATCTTCTGGTGAGGTTTTGTTGAAAGTTCGTTTGTATTGTGAGAATGAGGTGTAACAAGTGGGTATATATTTTGATGCGAGTGGCTGCATTATATGGAGGGCAGAGTCCAAGGAGAAGATGATGATGATGATGATAAAGGCTATTTTATTTCCTAGAATCGGGATATGGGTCGACCTTACCTAATCTGCTAGTGCCAGTATATGATCTAATGTTAGACAGTGATATTTTGTATAGGAAGACATCCCATACCGGGAGGGACGTACCTAACAGAGAGGTACGTCAGCTTGTTGTTACCACTGATTTAATACCTGCAGTACTCCACCTCATCCTTAACACACCTCATGCATCCCATGCGGGAATGGATTGATGTTTGAGACAAGCATGTATTTCATTTTACTGGCCTACTATACGTATGGACATCAGTGTTCACTGTGATTCCTGTGTTCCCAGTAATCGTCATAAAGGGTCAACCGGATTACCTGCTCCACCTTTGCAATATCCATTTCTATCGTGTCCTTGGCAAACTGTTTCTATTGACCTCCTTAAATTGCCTCTCACAAAGTCAAGTGCAGAGTATTTGTTTGTGGCAGTTGATCATTTCTCACATTACTGTGCTTTCGTAGCTGTCCAAGACAAGACTGCTAAGAGTGTTGCACGTGTTTTCATTGATCACGTCATTTGTCCATTCACCACACTATCCACTGTTATTACCGATAATGGTTCAGAGTTCAACAATAGTCTTCTTGTTGAGATTTGTAAGAAGTAACAACATCAGTAAGTGTAATGTCATACCCAACCATCCGGCTTCCAGTGGCCTTGTCGAAAGGCAAAAATCGAAAAGTGCTGGAGTGTTTGAGGTATTTAGATTCTCAAGGCACCTGTTGGGAGGAGTAGATACCCCAGGTTGCGGCCTCAGTCAACAGTTCCATCATTAAATCCATTGGCGAGACTCGATTCTTTATCTTATATGGATTCGATAAAAATTTGCCCGATTCAATGCTATTATCGAAACCTAGTCTACTGTATAATTTGGATAATGACGTGAAAGTGAAAATGACAAACTTCCAGAAAATACGCAAGTATATAAAGGCTAATCTGGCGTTATTTAAAGAGGATATGATACAACCTCAGCATAAGTCTGCATTAACGTTGGGGAGTTATTGCTCGTTCATATACACGTACTTCTAAATTAGATGCCAAATTTACAGGCCCACACTGTGTGATATCTCGTAACGGCAACAAATTTGAGACTAAAGACTAATTGTCATCTGAGAGTAAGTGGGTACACGCAGACGATCTTAAGGGAACTCCCAGATACTTCGAGTGGGAGGAAATCAAGAAAATTTTGCATCTTCTTCTCTGCCATTGCTACCCCTTCATCACCTACTCTACCTGTTAATGAGTACAGAAAAAGCATCGCTCAACAACTCGTCCCACTGTTGTTTGTATTTGTTCCTCCACCTGTCAGACCACGTAGATGATCTGAACATTAATCCACATTACTTTTATAAGTAAGATATTTTGGAGAGAGTAGACAACCTTGCTGGCACTGGCTGTCCTCGGTTCAACTCTTGGTGATAGGTAGTATTATTACATCTCTCTTACTAGGAAGTAATGATACATATATTGTTACATCTGTGTTACTAGGAAGTATTGATACATATATTGTTACATGTGTTACTAGGTAGTATTATTACATATATTATTACATCTGCTGCATTACATACTGTATATTATTACATCTCTGTTACTAAGAAGTATTATTACATATATTATTACATCTTTGTTACTAAGTAGTATTATTTCATATATCATTACATTTCTGTTACTAGGTAGTATTGTTACATATATGAATGAAATAGGTATGCAGTTGTACAAAGTTCTGAAAATCTTAGTGAAATGATATTAATGTTTTCACAGATAAATTGTACATCACCTTCCAATAATTTATATTGCAAGTAGAGAATTTATCAGTCTTGTACAATAGACTTTGTCCCAGTGTCTAATCTTTGCTTGTTTTTACAATGGGCTTTCACTAACTTAAATCTTAATTCTATTTTTTCCTGCTCATATCTAGAATTGAACTATCCTGTACTGTTCCTGTTCGTTCTGGTCATCTTGATCTCTTCCAACTAATTCTCTTCCCTCCACCTCACAATGACACTCTTTTTACTGCATTTTTGTACTCATTTCTCACGACCATATGTAAGCCGCGTTTGATCTCTTACATTCGTGTTCGACTGCAGTTCAGACCCTTCGTCCTTGAAGTTTAATATCTTCCCATCACAGCTGTTCCTTGAAGAAAATGCTATAGTCCTGATATCTCACTTCCTTCATCAGTTTTTTTGAGCCCTCGTTTTATATGTACATTCTCTTATTGCGTTCACCATAAAAGGATTTTTTTTGTTTTGTATTCATAATGATTTGTCCATTCCTGTGTCAAACGCATGAAAAAAGGACTCCATGAAATTAGGTAACAACATGAAACAAGGAAAGCAGTGAAACTTGTTAAATGGGAAAGTGACGAGAAGAGATTGCAACCTGACGCTGTAGCTGAGACACCTGAGTGGGACTGTAATAAACAGGCAAACCACATAGCCCACTCCACCACTGCTGTACAGTGTTGTTTTGTGTGAGGACATGTGGACATCCAGCTAATTATGTAGACGCTATATATTCACTTTTGTTTGTCTGTTTGTTTGTCTACACGATATCTCAAAATGTTCTTAATGAATTTCAATGAAATTTTGTGAAAGGGTGGGCCACGGGCCAAAAAAGAATTGAGTAAAATTTGGGGCGGATCCGGATCCGGACTATCCTGCACAATATCTCCAATAGTTCTTAATGAATTTCAATGAAATTTTGTGGAAGGGTGGGCTATGGACCAAGAAAGAATTGATTAAATTTTAGGGCGGATCCGGATCCGAATCTGGATCCTATGTATCCCTCACAGTATCTCCAAAATTTCTCGATGAATTTCAATGAAACTTTGTGGAAGGGGAAGAGTGGGCCGTGGGTCAAGGAACAATTGATTAAATTTTGGACAGGAGCCGGATCCTATGTATTCTACCTATCTCCACAAATCCGGATCCGGATACTTTTTAATAGCAGTAGCATTGGCGGAGCTATGCACTGTCTAAGTTCTTTTTGGTTTACGAGACCTTATTCTCACGCTATTCCATTGTGATTCCTGTATAACCAGCTGTTATATAGTTTTATTATTCATTACTGTATAATATATCAATAATATATCATTCTTTTATGTCTGTACATTTAGATACTTTCCTTGTTTACTCGTATACTCTTATTATTAGTATAGTATACTGTCATATGATCTTATCATTCACTTATAATATCAGCGTTGTTTTGCTATCTGGACTGTCAACGATTAATTTCTGTATCAGTAAAAATTTCGGGAGACATCTGCTTCACCCTGGTTGGGCGGTTAGAGAGAGAAATGTTAGCGAGTGGATGTTTGTTGCTGGTGCACCTGAGGTGGACAAAGCTGGACTTCCTGAGGCATGCAGAGGCCAAATGACTTCTTGCAAATTCAGCTGGAGAGACAGTTCTGTGTGTAAATAGTGTAGTCGTGACTCGGGGCAACACACGCAAAGGAAACTTTACCTGTGTCCTGAAAGACTATGAGAATTCGAGATTAACTACTCTCCGTGGGTGTAACATTTAAGCTCCCCATAAAGCATCCAGTAGTAATACGGAGCCTTTAAGTTCAACCTGAAATTCTGATGATAAATCTATGGGTCCACGTCTCACAAAATCTGAAAGATTGGATGGCTTTTGTATTAAAGTAAGTAAGCGACTTCCATGTTTATGTGGTCCGTGATTTTTTTTTTTTTTTTTATGCATGGAAGAAGGAACCAAAGGCCACGGGCCTGCATACTGTTCCTTCCAAGAAAAAACAAAAACAGTACAAAAGAGAGCCAAATTCAAGATCCGTTCAATTCGAGATGCCTGGACACACTGCGTTTGAAAGACTGGAGATCATAGGAAGTAGGAAATACAGACATAGGAAGACAGTTCCAGAGTTGACCAGTTGCATAAATAAAAGACTGGGAGTAACGGTTAACTCTTGCATTAGAGAGTTGGACAGAAAAGGGATGAGAGTTTATTGCTAGACGGGTACTACGTGCCCGTCGTAGAGGTGGAGGGATGCAAGCAGACAGTTCAGAGGAACAGTGACCATTGAAGTAGCGATAGAAGAGAGATAAAGATGCAACAGCGCGGCGAAGAGACAATGGTTGAAGGGAATCAGTAAGAGGAGGAGAGTTAATGAGACGAAAAGCCTTTGACTCCACCCTATTGAGAAGAGCTGCATGTGGAGAGCCTCCCCACACATGAGAGTTGTACTCCATACACGGGCGAATAAAACCCGTGTACAAGGTCAACAACTGTGCAGGGGTAAAGAAAGTACGGAATCGGCTTAGCACACCTAATCTCTTGGAAGCAGATTTCACAAGAGATGTAATATGTTCTTTCCAAGACAAATCCTGAGAGAATGAAACCCCAAGCATGTTCAAGGATGATGCAGGACATAACTGTTCATTATTAAACATTAGTGGGTAATCCTGAGGAAGATTTTGTCAGGTTGATATGTGTAAAAACTGAGTTTTTGATGCATTGAAAATAACAAGATTATTTTTACCCCAGTCAGAGATACGAGCCAAATCAGACATTAGGTGTGCCATAGCCTCATCCCTCTTTTGTTGAAGCAACTGCTGAGATGGACGTTGCGGGAACCGAATGGAAAGGTGAAGGGTGGAATCATCAGCATATGAGTGGATAGGGTTAGATGTACAGCTTAGAAGGTCATTGATGAATAAAAGGAAGAGAGTAGGTGATAGGACAGAACCCTGAGGAACACCACTGTTGATAGGTCTAGGAGAAGAACGATGGCCGTCTACAACAGCAGCTATAGAACGACCAGAAAGGAAGCTAGAGATGAAGGCACAGATAGAAGGATAGAAACCGTAGGAGGGCAGTTTGGAAATTAAAGATTTATGCCAGACTCGATCGAAAGCCTTTGAGATGTCAAGTGCAATGACAAAGCTTTCGCCAAAGTCCCGAAGGGAGGATGACCAAGAGTCTGAAAGGCAGGTGAGAAGATCGCCAGTGGAGCGTCCCTGACGGAACCCATACTGACGATCAGAAAGAAGGCTGTGACAGGAAAGGTGCTTTAAAATTTTTCTGTTAAGAATTGACTCGAAAACTTTTGATACGCAGGATGTTAAAGCAATTGGACGATAGTTAGAGGGTTGGGAATGGTCACCCTTCTTTGGGACTGGCTGAATGAGAGCAAACTTCCAGCAAGAAGGAAAGGTACAAG
>JAGKTI010016282.1:0-19585 GCA_018397915.1 Birgus latro
AGTCCTCTCAATGTCAGGAGAGGCAACAGCTCCCTGAACTTCTTCCAACCACTTCTCACCCTAGCAACCGAGCTAACTCCAGCCCCACCTCCGGCACATAAAACTCCTCCACACACTCAAGAGACTCACCTGCAAGTTCAACCCTCACACACCTAACAATCTCCACCTGCTCTCCCCGACACGCTGCACACATGAAATCAGCATCATCTCGCAGTCTACCTCTAATACCACTACATCTCTTGTGCACCCACTTATCACAAACACTACACAAGATGGAATTACTTCCCACGCCCTTGTGGCAAACTGCACATGGCCACTCTCCCTCTCCTCTGATTGTACCGCCACCAACCCTAGATATCATCACTTTTGTTTTATCTGTATTTACCCTTAAGCCCTTGTACCCCATACCATCTCTCCACTTCTTAAATCTTTCCTCCACCCCCTTTTCATTCTCTGCAATCAACACCAAATCATCAGCATACAGCATCTCCCATGGGAGTCCATCTCTGAAGTCACGTGAGAGGGCTTCAAGCACCATGATAAACAACAAGGGACACAAAACTGACCCCTGATGCACACCAACATTCACAGAAAACTCATCACTCAAAGCTCCATTCACTCTTACCTGGGTGCGAGCACCCATGTACATGGCCATAACCACCCTAACCAGCCATTTTTCCATCCCTAGCTTTCTCATTGCCTACTTCACCACCTCTCTAGGGACTCTGTCAAAGGCCTTTTCCAAATCAACAAAAACAAAATACAATTCCCTTTTCTTTCCAATATATTTTTCCTGAAGCTGCCGAACAATGAATATGGCATCAGTGGTCCCCCTGCCTGGCAGAAACCCAAACTGCATCTCATCGATATTCACTCTTTCTCTAATCATACCTTCTAGAACTCTCTCCATTACTTTCATTATCTGATCTAAGAGCTTTATACCTCTGTAATTTCCCCTTTCCAGGGCATCACCCTTCCCTTTGTACACATTTACAATTACACTCTTCAGCCAATCATCTGGGACAACACACTCATATATAATCATATTTATCAGGTCAGTGACTAACCTCACCCCAGTATCTCCTGAGGCCTTCAACATCTCGGCAGTCAACCCAGACACACCTGCCGCCTTCCCCACCCGCATCCTGCCTATTGCCTGATTCACAGTAGCAGCGTCAATCAAAGGCCAAGGGGCAAACACTGGATCAGCTGGCTCCAAACCTTCTCTATCCCAATCAATCTCCTCATTCAACAATCGGCTATAATGCTCCCTCCATGCATCTTTAATATCCTCACTGTTCACCACAACCCTTCCATCATCATTCTTCACACACTGCTCACCTACAATGTCCCGATTATCCCTCTTCACCTGATTTGCCACCCTAAAAATCATATTTTTCCTTTCTCCATGATTTAGATTATCAAGTAAAAGTCTCTGTGACTCAGACTTCACCCTGTATACCTCTCTTCTAGCCCTGCGCTTAGCAGCCAAGTACTCCTCCCTGTTACCACCATTCTTCCATTCCCAGAAAAGCCTTCTTTTCTCCTTAACTGCAGCTTCTACACCCTCATCCCACCACCAAGTTACTTTATGTCTTGGTGGGCCTCTTGTCCAACCGCAAATATTTTTAAAAAGTCAGTCGGAGCGCAGATTTGCCCCGCGGGATGGGAATGGCTCGTCTCCGACAACCCCACGGTTTAAGGGTTAAAACAAACAGTAGAACTAAAATAACTTACTATAATCTGCTTAATGTCATAGTCAAAGCAGCTGTTATTTAATTACTTATACAGTGTACCTTATATGACTGGTACTGTACTGTACTTGAAAAGTACTTAAAAGTACTTGATTTTTTAAAAGTACATTTGACCCAAGTACAAGAACATTTATTTTCAAAATCTCAAGTACAAGTACAAGTACAAGTACAAGTACTCAAAAAAGTCCAAGTTCAAGTGCAAGTACTTGTACTTGGACCAAAGCCTGGTGGCTTTCCATGCCTTGCTCACTGTTGCAGTGCTGTGAATACCCTTGTGACCCCTCAGTGCTCCATGCCCTAATGCTCTGACTACTGAATAGTGAGGACATAACAGTGCATATCTACCCTCCACCAATGCCAACAGCTGGTGAGTACAGTACGATTATGACTATATTATGTACTGCATTACTGTAGTATATGTACTGTATCAACACTGTATTGTATTTTTTGCTTGACTTTTATCTTTTACTCATGGGTAATATTGTTAGAATGTTTTTAGGATAGTGAGCTGAGACGGATAGCTTAGGGTAGTGACATATTATCCAGCTCGACGTCAAATGAATAGCGAATTGAGGATACAGTACCTATGCAATATGTGGTGTTCTGCAAAATCCAGCATGGGGATTGGCTGAGTTATGCCAGATAATTGAGAGAGTATAAGAGAAAAGATAATTGAGAGAGTATAAGAGAATAAAAGTATAAGAGAATGGTGGAAGAAAGAATGGGAAGGTATGAGTAAGAGCAGGTGGAAGGGGTGGAAGATGTATGTAAGATTTTCACAGAAGAGATAGGCGCAGTGTGTGAGGAGGTTTGTGGAGTAAGGAGATGCAGGGGTGTGCAAGGGACAGCATGGTGGAATGATGAGGTGAAATGAGCTGTGGAACAAAAGAAGAAGGCATATAGTGAATAGCTACCGAGCAGAGGTAGGGGAGAAGATGAGAGAGAGAAGAGAGAGGTATATGTGAGCTGGAGAAGAGAGGTGAAGAGACTGGTGAAGGAGAGTAAAAAGAAAGTGGATGAGGAGTTTGGGACGAATCTGAGTGTAAAATGGATGGAGAGTAAGAAATTGTTTTGGAAGAGGTAAAGAAAGTAAGACAGTGTGAAAGGGGAAATAGCAGGGGAGTGAAAGATGGGAATAATAGACTGCTGGTGGAGAAGAGAGAGAAACTGAGGAGATGGAAGGAGCACTTTGAGGATTTGTTGAATGTAGAGAGTGAGAGCAGAGCAAGTATAAGTGGTTGGGGAATGGCTGGGAGAAGAAGAGGTGAGAGGAGGGAGGAAGTGATCAGTAGGGTGGAAGTAGTGAAAGCATTGAAGAAGGTCAAGATGGGAAAGGCCCCAGGAACTGATGGAGTGTGTGGTGAAATGCTGAAGTATGGGGATGAGATTGTTGTGGAATGGATATGGAAGTTGTGTAGATTGGCTTGGGAAGAGGGAAGGGTTCCAGAGGACTGGAAATCAGGTATAATTGTTCCTTTATATAAAGGAAAAGGGGAGAGAGAAGTATGTGGTAACCATAGGGGTATTAGGGGTATTTGCCTTCTTAGCATGACTGGAAAGATATATGGCAGAATACTTATTGATAGGGTTAGGCATATAACAGAGGAGTTAGTTGGAGAAGAACAAGGGGGCTTTAGGAAGGGAAAAGGGTGTGTAGATCAGAAATTTGTTCTAAGATGTTTAATGAAGAAGTATCTAGAGAAGGGAAAGAAAGTGTATGCTGCCTTCATGGACTTGAAGAAAGCTTATGACAGAATAGATAGGCAAGGTATGTGGAAGGTATTAAGAATATATGGAGTGGAGGGGAAATTGTTGAGTGCTGTGAAGACCATGTACGAAGGAGCTAGGGCTACTGTGTGAGTGGATGGTGAGCTAAGTGAGTTCTTTGATATGAAAGTGGGACTGAAACAGGGTTGTGTGATGTCTCCATGGCTTGTTAATATATACATGGATGGGGTTGTAAAGGAGGTGCAAGGTAGGGCAGTGGATGTGGGGGTGGCTCTAATGAATGAGGGCAAGATGTGGAAGATTCCGGTGTTGTTGTTTGCTGGTGATACAGTATTGTTGAGTGAAGATGAAGGGGAGTTGCAAGGTTTGGTGAATGAATTTGGGACAGTGTGTAAGAAGAGGAATCTGAAAGTCAATGTGAACAAGAGTATAGTTATGGTGTTTGAGAGGAATGAAGTCACAGAATGCACAGTGAGGTTGGATGGTGAGGATATGGAGAATGTGAGTGCATTCAAGTACTTGGGCAGTGTGATGAGTAAGGATGGAAGTTTTGGGGATGAAATACTTGAAAGGGTACAGCAGGGAAGGAAGGTTGTTGATTCATTGAAAGCAGTGATGAGAAATAGGGAGGTGAGTATGGAAGTCAAGAGGTCACTGCATGATAGTATCGTGATCCCTACTCTGACGTATGGAAGCGAGGCATGGACTTTGCTAGAGGGTAACAAGTCAAGAGTGAGAGCAGTGGAAATGAGTTACTTGCGAGGAGCATGTGGAGTGACATGGAGGGACAGGCTGACGAATGAAGAAGTGAAGGAACGTTGTGGGGTGGACGTGGATGTGGTTGAGAAGATTAGGAGAAATACACTGAGGTGGTTTGGACATGTGGAGAGAATGGAGAATGAAACTCTGACTAAGAGGGTGTATGCAGGTGGGGTGGAGGAAGGGAGAGGGATGGGAAGGCCAAGAATGAGGTGAAGGGATGGAGTTGAGAGGTATATGAGGGAGGGGGGAGTGAGCTGGAGGGAGGGTAGGCAAATGGTGGGTGACAGAGTGACGTGGAAGGGTTTTGTCTGTGGCCACCCTTTGTGGGATTAGGGCGTCGGGCTATAGATAGATAGATAGACTATCTATACTGTACGTGGCTGATCCTTGTGTGGCTTAGCCACTGCTAAAGTGCTTTAGTCATACAGTGTAGCAGTAATTTCAGGCCATACTATATAACATTAAACCTCTTTTTTTTTTTTTTTTTTTTTTTTTTTTTTTTTTTTTTTTTTTTTTTGCTTAAACTGTATACAGTAAGACCTTCCATATCTGGTTATGGCCAGGTTTGGCCACAGCCAGTAGTACTAGGAGTTTTCTGGATGATGGAGGATAATGGACCTTATACCTAGGAAAGCAAACACGGACTTTATTTCACCAGTCACGTCCAACTTGTGAATTCTGTGACACAGCTTAAACTGTTATAACCAGCCATTACTGTAAGCATACTCCTTTTCAACATCCATTTTTTAATGAAAATCTGGTAATTCTTTACTGAATGGGTGCACCAATTCTACCTATATTATAACAAACTCATTATTTCACGGTAACTAATTTTGGTACATATGCAACACAGCTACTTAACTGTGGAACTGTGACTGCAGGAAGTGACTGAGAAAAGACAACATATACCTATTTTTTGGTATTAAATCCTTTCACTGCGGGTGTTTTTTATTGGCTGGATGTCCCACACACGGGGGTTTTGAGCTATATAATGATGAGTGCTTTGATAAAATATTCCTTACCAAAAAACAGACCATAATTTCCTGGGTAAAATGATGTCTAACATAATGTTTAAAAAAATAATAATTACCTGTGTGGTGAGCTGTCAAAACCTGTGGTGTTGGAGCTCCTCCATTACCAGACATATGCCATTTGGCATAATGGTAAACTCAAAGTTGTTGTTTTTCTTTTGTCTTTTATAGTAATGCTTTCATTTTCACTCTCTCTTTCATCTAACAACATAATCTGAGCGATCAGACATCGCTTCCATCAGGTCCAAGTAAGCTGCCACGGCAGGAAAACATCTCATACTGCACACCTCAACATACCTCTGGTACATGATGACAAAGATAATAGACAATAAAATAGTCCTTCTGTGATGGTAACTTTTCAGTCTTGCCACCTTCTGATACTGAACCACTGTTGGGCCCCCAGTACTGGTGTACAAATATAAGCCCCCGGTACTGGTGCAAGAATATAAAAAGTCCAGAACACGTATATACGTATGTGCCACCTGATGGCTACAAACATTTCCTTAGTGGCACGTCGATGTGCCACCTGATATGAAAGGGTTAGGGAAGCGGCCAGGTTGCCCATGTAATGTGTTTGTCAACGATCTCTCCAACTGCCCGCATTGTTTACCAACCATCACTCCAACTGGATGCATCAGTGTATCAAACATACTCAAATATGTGCAAAAGAAAACATTAATAATAGTGTCAAAGCTATGGAAAACTTAGCAATTTAACCAAACCTAATCTATCCTAATCTAACTTGGCCTAAGCTAACTGCCACCCCCCTCCCCACCATACTTTTAACGTAACCAAACCAAACCTAATCCATCCTACCCAACTCCCCCCAAAAATGGGATTGCCACGAAATATTACACTGAAGATCCAAAACCCATCATGGCAAAATTCAACTTGATGCTGTACACAGTTGATGTGCCAATACTGTATTGGCCCAAGATATTTTGCTTTCATTGCTTTCCAGCCTTTTACAAATGTCTAATTTGTCTTGGATAGTCAACGCTACACATTTTCGTTTAGGCCCAGCCTTTTTGACAGGTACTTTAGGCATGATTAAGGAAAACACTGAGTGTAGTCCCCACACAAGAGAATCTCACAGTTGTTCACATCTTGGTGGTGTTGGTGGGTATGACTGATGGCACCAAATTTGAAGTTGCGATTATTATTTTAGTTGTTTTTACATTGTTTTTACCCCTCTTGAAAAACTCCAGTTGTTAGAGAGTTGTATATAAGAGGTTTTACTGTATTAAGGAGTAGGCTGTAGCACAAGCTGATCAGGGCAGTACTTCTGAGGAGGCGGACAATGTAGGTGAAAGGGAGAGCTGGAGCTCCTGTTTCACTATCCATCAGGATTTCCTGATTCCCCCTTTACTGATCTATTCAGTGTGACACTAACAGTGAGCAGGCCAGTACATGTTCCCATACACTTTTCTCTATCTCATGCACTATTCCGCATGTGATTTACATGCCACACAGCGTACCCAACTACATCATTATAGGTTGATGCCTGCATGGGCATGTGACCAGAAAACTTTGCCCATGCTAATTGGTGGCAGACCTGAGGGGAGGGGAGGAGCGGGCTCCATCATCAAAGTTGTTGGGATCGGGATGGGATGAGGTAAAGAACTGTGCCAAACGGAACAGGGTGTTGTGGTTCCCAGGTTGCCACCTCCACCCAACAGAGAGGGGCCCAAACCTGGGAATACCAACTGAGGTGGCTGCCCTATCGGTGGGTGTATAATGGTGGGACAGTTACACTGCCAAGGCATACTTGGAGGGTGTTCCTGTAGTTGTCCTGGCAGGGTGCCTCAAGGCTACTGCCACAGCCACTGGTCATGGCTGATGGGGCTATGGATCCTAGGTCTCATGCCTGGACTTGGACTGTGTGGGTGGAGGAGGCTTGTGGTCTGGCTCCTCCTCTATTTTACCAACTCATGACAAAAAATGAGAAGAAAAGGCAATCATAAAACAAAGCCTGAGGAAATTAAATCACTCAAAGAGTTCAAAGTGGCATCACAGAATATGAGTTGTTTGAGGGGTAATAGTGGAGGAAGTAGCAGAGATTATGAATAGGACCCAGGTGGATGTTGGCTGCACAGGGAAGGATTAGCCACAGTGATTGCATGGAGGGACTGTAGGTATACGCTTTGCGGCAAGGAAGTATAGATGGATATTGTGGTGTGGATGTGCTGGTTGAGGAAATATGAGTGGAATGTGTCATAAATGACAGTGAAAGAATTACAGCAGTGAAAATACTGTTCAGCATAAGTTCCAGTTTGGTTTGGATGATGCAGAAAATGATAGAATCTGGGATGACTTGGTATGTGTGGTAAGTGGTATGAAGGATGGTGAGATTGTAGTTCTGGGAAAGGACATAAATCACCATGCGGGTGAAGTAGCTCAAGGATACGAAAAGGTACATAGGGAATCTGCATATGGTAAGAGGAATGTGTAAGGGGAATGGGTACTCGAATTTGGGGAGGCACTGAACATGACTGTGTACAAAATGCATCTGTTGTCCCAGATGACTGACTGAAAAGTGTGACTGCAAATATGTACAAGGGGAAGGATGGTGCCATGGAAAGAGGAAATTATATTGGCATAAAGCTTTTGGACCAGATAATGAAGGTAATGAAGAGAGTTCTAGAAGGTATGATTAGAGAAGGAGTGAACACTGATGAGATGCAGTCTGGGTTTATGCCAGGCAGGGGGACCACTGATGTCATATTCACTGTTTGACTGCTTCAGTAAAAATATATGGGAAAGAAAAGGGATCTGCACTTTGTCTTTGTTGATTAGGAGAAGAAGGCCTTTGACCGAGTTCCTAGGGAGATGGTGATGTGGGCAAAGAGGAAGCCTGGGATTGAAGAGTGGCTGTTTAGAGTGGTTATGGTTATGTATGAGGGTGCTCGCACCCAAGTAAGAGTGAATGAAGATTTGAGTGATGAGTTTTCAGTGAATGTCGGTGTGCATCAGGGGTCAGTCTTGAGTCCCTTATTGTTTGTCTTGGTGCTTGAAGCTCTCTCACATGACTTCAGCAGTGGACTCCCATAGAAGATGTTGTACACTGATGACTTGGTGCTGGCTGCAGAGAATAAGAGGGTGGCAGAGGAAAGATTAAGCAAGTGGAGAGACGGAATAAGGCACAAGTATTTTAGAGTAAATGCAAATAAAATAAAGTGACAATAGCTAGGGCTGGTGGTGGTACTGTCAAAGCACAGGGAGAGTGGCCATGTCCAGTTCGCCACAAGAGTGTGGAAAGTAACTCTATCTTGTGCAGTATTTGTGATAAGTAGATAAGAAAGGTAGTAGTGTTAAAGGTAGGTTGCAAATTAATGCTGATTTTGTGTGTGTGGTGTTTCAGAGAGAGGATGTAGAGACTGTCAAGCACGAAAGGACTGATGTTACTGGCGAGTCTCTTGAATGCATGGAAGAGTTTTGTTATTTAGAGGACATGTTATGTGCTGGAGGTAGAGCTGGAGCTAGATCTGTGGCTAAGGTAAGGAGTGGCTGGAGGAAGTTCAAAAAGCTGTTACCTTTCCTGACAATGAGAGGGCTCTAGTGGTAGGTGGTGGCGACCATCATCCACTCACTTGATGTAGTGCTGCCTACTTCTTCCTTAGCCTTTATCATTCTTTTTCTGTGCCTGCCCTCCTTTCTTCCTATTTCTCCTATATTTCCTGTCACTTCTTACTGCTTTTCTTTCCTTTACAGGTGGCATTACATTGAGTGACAAGCCAAATGGTTTCCTGTAAGCCAAGAAACCATTTACAACGCTGGGTGGTAACCATATAACCAAACCGTACGTGCTCCCTACGTGTCAACAAGTGGGTTGGTGGAGGGTTAGTGCCCCTCCCCATAAAAAAAAAAAAAAAAAAAAAAAACTCGAAGTCAAATGGCCACCCCTTACGGGATTATGGTGTCTGGCAATAGATAGACAGATAGAGAGAGGGCTGTCCCTCCATGCTAAGGAATCTTTATTTGTGGCATGTGTTAGAAGTATAATGCTGTATGATGGTGAATCCTAGGCTCAGACATACAGAAATGATAATGATTAGATGGATGTGTAGTGTGTCCTTGAATGTGAGCCCTGGGGAGGCTAGGTTTGTGATTGAAGAGTTGAGAGGAAGGACTGGATTGGAGTGTGTTGGTGTTGTGATGAGGTTGGGTGGACTGAGATGACTTGGATATGCTGAGAAGATGAAGGATGACAACTGAATACACAAAGTTAAAAGTGTGAACTACAACAATAGGGCTGCGAGAGGCAGGCCAAAAAAAGACCTGGGATGAGGTCATAGAATATGACCTCAGGGATAGGGCATTAAATAGGGAGGCTGCCAGAGACTGAGCAGCATGGCAGGAGCATGGCAGGCCACCATTAGGTAAGCAAGGCCGATGCATGCAAGCATGTTGGAGCCTTTGTAAATGACAAAATTATTCAAAATGATCCAATAATACTGCTTGCTTCTATGATACTCTTGTCTTGAATTAAACAAAATATAAGTAAATTATTCAAAATGATCCAATAATACTGCTTGCTTCTCTGATACTCTTGTCTTGAATAAAACAAAATATAAGTAAAAGAAGCTAGAATAACAAAGGTGACTGAATTTCGGTATGCAACAATAATTTATGATGACTCAGCATTGTCTCACTAGCCAGCCTCTCCTCAAAATGACTGCATTGCTAATTAAGTAACTGGACAGCCTGCCAAGTGATCATGACTGCTATTCAGAAGGGGAACTGGAAGTTCACTGGTGATCATGTTAGCTCACTGAAGTAGGATGTACGCTAGATGCAAAACTACTACAGTGCAGCCTCGTTATGCGATGGGATTGCATCAAGCTAAGACCTATTGCATAGCGAATTATCGCATAACAAGGTCGTTATAACAAGGGTTCAATGGGGTTAGGGAGGTGACCTCAACTGCAAGGCCTAAAATGACCTAAAAAATCTCTGCCATCCACCTGAAGTTTGTCCTATACTGGTACAATTTGTCACCAAGGCCTCCTGCCCTCCCAGGATGGAAGACAGTTGGAAGGCCTCGATGACCACTCCACAAAAATGTTATTGTATCACTTCAGTCAATATCAAACACTCTACTATTTGTTAAGTCCTTGTGCTGTTATCTGGCATTAGCAATGGTGTTTCAGTGGCCTTTCTTGCACAAAATAAAATGAAAGGCACCAATCACAGCCAATGCAAACACTGGGTTGCCATCTATGCTCAGTCAGCTATGTAGAGGCTCAAAAAGGGGCTGGTGGTTAAGTAACATTGACACAATTTCCAAGTCACAAGTATTAGTATTTCACACACATAAAAGTATCTATCTGTCTATCTATTGCCAGATGCCTTAATCCCGTAAGGGGTGGCCACAAACAAATCACCTCCATGTTGCCTTGTCACTTGCCATTTCACTGCCTTGCTCCCACCTCACACCCCCCTCTCTCATATACCTCTCCATTCTATCCTTCCATCTCATCATTGGCCTCCCCCTCCCTCTCCCCCCCTCCACCTCACTCATATACACTCTCCTCATCAGTCTCTCACTCTCCATCCTCTCCACATGGCCAAACCACCTCAATGTGTTTCTCCTAAGGCTTCCTATCACTTTCACATCCACACCACAACAATCCTTCACTTCCTCATTTGTCAGTCTGTCTCTCCATGTGACTCCACATGCTCCTCTCAAATAACTCATTTCCACTGCTTTCACTCTCGACTTCTGTCCCTCCAATACGGTCCAAGCTTCACTTCCATACATTAGAGTTGGTATTACAATATTGTCATGAAGTGACTTTTTTCATTTCCATGCTCACTTCCCTGTTTCTTATCACTGCTTTCAAGGATCCAGCAACCTTTTTTCCCTGATGTACCCTTTCAAGCACTTCACCCTCTAAACTTCCATCCTTACTCATCACACTACCCAAGTACTTAAACACACTCACATTTTCCACTTCCTCCTCATCCAACCTCACTGTACATTCACTGACTTCACTTCTCTCCAAGACCATCACTTTACTCTTTCCTGCATTCACCTTTAGATTCCGTTTCTCACACACTCCCCCACATTCATCCACCAAGCCTTGCAGCTCCCCTTCCTCTTCACTAATCAACACAGTATCATTTGCAAACAACAATAGAGGGAGTTTCCAAACACTGCCATCTCTCATTACGGCCACCCCAACATCCATTGCCCTACCTTGTATCTCTTTTATAACCCCATTCATATACAGACTGAACAACCATGGAGACATGACACATCCCTGTTTCAATGTGACCTTCAAACAGAAAAATTCACTCAGTTCACTATCTACACACACTGCACCCTTAACACCTTCATACATACTCTTCACAGCATTCAAAAATGATGCTTTTCATAAAGTATCACTTCACTCAATACTGCATATGGAACTATTTGTTAAGCACTAGCACTGTTATTTGGTGATAACAATGGTCTTTCACTGGCCTTTCATGCGAGGGGATGATGGTTATCTAAGGTTGACACAATTTTCAAGTCACAAGTTTCAGTATTCCACATACGAAAAAGTATAACATCACTTAATATCATACACTGCACTATTTGTTAAGCACTTGCAGTGTTATTTGGCAATAACAATAGAGTTTCAGTGCCTTCCATGCAAGAGTAGAGGCCCAGACAGGGGATGGCAGTAATATAAGGTTGACACGATTTCCAAGTCACAAGTTCCAGTATTTCACACACACAGAAGTATCACTTCAATTAATATTAAAACTGCACTATTAGCTGAGCACTTGCACTGTTAGTTGGTGATAACAAGGGTGTTTCAGTGCTCTTTCATGCATAAAACACACACACAAAAAAGGCAATGTTCACAACCAACATAAACACTGGGTGGCCTTTATAGCTTGCGTGCATCTCCATGTCCGCACAAGATTCTCATAGGTGGCTGTCAAAAATAACATTGTAGCAAAATCACAATTAAGTTTTTAACATTGTACTGGGACAGGGTATAACTTTTTAATTATGCTGTAGCAATTTATCACATAACGAGGTGGCACTGTACACCAGGAAACTACTATACCACTGAACTGCAATTCTGCTAAACCACTGGTACAGAGCCAGTTGTAAACAAACCATGGGTGATTTGTGTGTGTTCTTAATCAAAATCTGCTGAATTATTTTTTTCATATCTATCTATCTATAGCCAGATGCCTCAATCCCGCACGGGGTGGCCACAAACAAATCACCTCCATGTTGCTCCATCCCCCGCAATTTCACTACCCCGCTCCCAACTCACACCCCCCTCTCTCATTTACCTCTGCACTCCATCCCTCCATCTCTTCCTCGGCCTCCCCCCCTCCACCTCACTCACATACACTCTCCTCATCAGTCTTTCACTCTCCATCCTCTCCACATGCCCAAACCACCTTAACGTGTTTCTCCTAATGCTTCCTATCACGTCCACATCCACACCACAACGCTCCTTCACTTCCTCATTTGTTAGTCTGTCTCTCCATGCTCCTCTCAAATAACTCATTTCCACTGCTCTCACTCTTGACTTCTGTCCTTCCAACAGGGTCCAAGCTTCACTTTCATATCAAATCTACAAAATGTCTGTGATTGCCAACCAGTGAAAAAATGATTTGCATAAGAGTTCCTTCTTAATCGAGCCAAGCTACCCCTGCCTGGTTCATCACCTCTTCCCTCGTGGGTGCATGAGGATATTTCAAGGTAACTTTAACACAAATAAAATATGCAACTCAGATACCACAACATATGATAATACCTGTCCAAATCCTAAAATAATATGTGCATTAATTCCTGAACAATAATTTAATACAGTAATACCAACCTATTTTATTGTATTCAATACACAAATTACTTATGATAATTTCCTTAGATAAACAGAGAAAAAAACTAGGAACTAATTTTATGAATGACTGCTTCACACACACACACACACACACACACACACACACACACAAACATTTGATCACACATTCTCTCTCTCTCTCCCTCTTTCTCTTTCTCTCATACACACAAACACACACACACACACACACACACACACACACAAAGAATCCATCCATCCATAATCCAATCCAGTGTTGCCTCATGAGAAGCGTGGCAGCCCGGGGCTAGGCAAGTTGGTCCTGACATTTAAGATGACAGTGAGAGCCTCACTCATCCCTGAGTGGCATTACGTGAGCAATAAACCCCAACCATCCCTTGGATATAAACCTGCACTGGCTCAATCAGACTGCAGTGCCTTAATTGTTCAGTAAACCACCAGGTGCCTTAATTTGGTTATATGGATACCACCCAGCATAGTAAATAGTTTCCTAGTGTACGGGAAACCATTTGGCTTGTCACTAAGTGTAGAGTCACCCGCAGGCAAAAGGAAGAGGAAAGAACGAAGGAAAGAAAGACAGGGTAGACACCCAAAGCATCACTACATCAAGTGAGTGGATGGTAAGCACCAACACCTACCACAACACGCAAAGAAAAAGAAAAAGAAAAAAAAAATTGCTGTGAAATAGATACAGAAGACACTAAAGTAAGAAGACATATAACAGCTATAAACAGGAAAGAAATGCTTATACAGGGATAAGGAAAGAAGCTCAAAGACAGTTGTGGAAGGCATTATAAATAAAAGTTGTGATCAACCAAAGCTTTTTACAGCTACATCCAAGGCAAAACCAAATTCTATCTATCTATCTATCTATAGCCCGACGCCCTAATCCCGCAAAGGGTGGCCGCAGACAAAATGCCTCCAAGTCGCTCTGTCACCCATCATTTACCTACCCTCCCCCCCACCTCACTCACCCCTCCCTCATATACCTCTCAACTCCATCTCTCCACCTCATCCTCGGTCTTCCCCTCCCTCTCCCTCCCTCCACCCCACCTGCATACACCTTCTTAGTCAGTCTTTCATTTTCCATTCTCTCCACATGTCCAAACCACCCATTATGGATAAATGGATCATCTATACACAAGAAAAAGATATTTGAAAAGTACTAAATAAAAACTTCAGTTTATGCTGAAGAAAACACTTTTTTGTTCTTTTTTTTTTTAATGCAAGGATGAAGGAACCAAGGGCCATGGGCCCGCAAACTGTTCCCTCCAAGAATAAACAAAAACAAAACAAAAGAGAGCCAAATTCAAGATCCATTCATTTCGAGATGCCTGGACACACTGCATTTGAAAGACTGGAGATCATAAGAAGTAGGAAATACAGACAAAGGAAGACAGTTCAAGAGCTGACCAGCTGCATAAATGAAGGAGTGGAAGTAATGGTTAACTCTTGCATTAGAGAGTTGGACAGAAAAGGGATGAGAGGTTGTTGCTAGACGGGTACTACGTGCCCGACGTAGAGGTGGAGGGATGCAAATAGACAGTTCAGAGGAACAGTGGCCATTCAAGCAGCAACAGAAAAGAGATAAGATGCAACAGTGCGGCGAAGAGACAGAGGTTGAAGGGAGCTAGGAAGAGGAGCAGAGTTAATGAGACGAAAAGCCTCTGACTCCACCCTATTGAGAAGGGCTGTATGTGGGGAGCCTCCTCACACATGAGTTGTACTCCAAACGGGCGAATAAAACCTATGTATAAAGTCAACAACTGTGCAGGGGTAAAGAAGGTTCAGAGTTGGCTTAGCACACCTAATCTCTTGGAAACAGATTTCACAAGAGTTGTAATATGTTCTTTCCAAGACAAATCCCGAGTGAATGAAATCCCAAGCATGTTCAAGGATGATGCAGGATTTTGAGAAAGATGACATGGAACATGCATGCCCACACATATTACCAAATATACAAATATCAGTAAAAGAAATACAGGAAGAGTTATGTAAATTAGACAAAGGAAAAGGTTGGATGCTACATGAATGTGCAGAAGATTTAAGGAGATCAATATTTTTAACATTCAAGGAATCCTTAGGACAGAGTAAACCACTGGATATTTGGAAGAAAGCAAACATTCTTCCCCTATTCAAGAAAGGGAATAGACAGAATCCACTCAATTACTGACTAGTATCACTGACGAGTGTTGTAAGTAAGATACTAGAAAAGCTGGTAAGAAAAGTTTGAGTAAACAATCTAGAAGAACACAGTATGATAACAGAGAGGAAGTTGGGTTGTAGAAAGGGAAAATCATGTGTTACTTATCTATTAAGCTACTACAACAGAGTTCCAGAAACATTACAAAAAGGAGAAGGATGGGTAGGCAGTATCTATTTAGATTTCAAGAAAGCATTTGACAGAGTACTGTACCAAAGACTTTTATGGAAACTGTACCATTAAGGAGATTTTCTCAGAAAAAGGGAAATGAGAACAATATTGAGTAATTACTCATTATGGAGGGAAGTGACTAGAGGGGTCCCACAGGGCTGTGCTGGGACCAGTTATGTTTTTAGTACTGTATAAATATATGACATAGTAACATTGGAAGTGGAAGCTATCTAAATACATTTGCTGATGATGCAAAAATACAAAGGACAATTACTAACACAGACTCTTTCAGAGAGCTACAAGAAGAATTAAATAAACTTCATGAATGGAGCAATAAATGGCAAATGGAATTCAATGTGGACAATGTGCCATGTAATAAAGTTTAATAAAAGTGAGAAAAAACCAGACTGGGATTATAAGGTAGGAAGTTCAACCCTACACATATCAGAGAGGGAGAAGGACTTAGGAGTGATTATCAGTCGGGCTGACGCATTAGTGAGAAGGTACAGAACCAGCGTACACAGCTTGCTAATATAAGAACAGCATTCATATACATAAATGAAGACACGCTGAAAAAGATAATAACATCATTCATCAGACCAACCCTGGAGTATGCAACAGTAGTCTTGAATCCTCATCTCAAAAAACACATACATAAGATTGAAAAGGTACAAAGGGCCACTACAAGATGGGTAACAAGCTTAACCCCTTGGCTGCTGCGAGCAACTGAGAATTACCGGTCACCAGACTGCTACAAAACTTCAGAAGGCTCTTAATGAATGTTAACAAAATAGCAGCACCAGGGCAAGACTTAGCTCAGAGCTCTCAGCAGCCTATGGGTTAAGGGATCTAAGCTACGAAGAAAGACTAGATAAACTGAATCTACCAACACTACAGGTGAGAGAGAAAAGAGGAGACATGACTATGCTATATAAATGCATCTCAGGGAAAGAGAAAATAGACATAAATGAGTATATAACCTGTGGGGAAGCATCAGCAAGAGGACATGGCAAAAAACTATATAAAAAGAGGTGATAAACGTAAGGAAATTCAGTTTCCCAAATAGGACAATTGATCAGTGGAATGCACTACTGAATGAAATACTGTGTGCTAAAACAATTCTTAAATTTAAGGATAGTATGATGAAAGTGGTTTAATACACAGACAAGTCTGACTCATTCCTGAAGATACAATTAGGTAAGAACAATTAGGTAAGAACACACACACACACACACACACACACACACACACACAGAAGGATAGAGACGGAGCTGCTCCTGGATCGAGGGGAAATAATCGCAGAACTAGCAGCGAAAAGGAGATAGCCTATTGTGATTATGTGGTTGAATGCGTGAGTGGTGGTCCCGTCGGATATTAGTTTTAAAAAACGCAAGTTTAGGCCCTAAAAATACAAGACAAAGTGAAAAAGAAAGTTTCCATATGGTTGCATCATGGCGGAGAGAGACGGAAGATTGTTTACAACTGGCGAGGGGGAATTTGTGGGCTTCACCGAGCTAAATGTAGGCAAAGGAAGTGATAAGCTGCAAGAAACAAGAGTAGCAGGTATAGAGAAAACGGCGGAGAGGAATGTCCAGGAGTTAAAAAAGGTATGGGAAGTAATTAAGCAGCTGCAGGAACGGACCATAGAGCAAGAGAGAGAGATCAAAGTCCTACAGAATAGACTGGAAAAAGTTAGCACACGTAGTGAGGAACAAGAAAAAGAAGTTACAGAATTAAAGGCGAATAACGAATTCGCATCAAATGAAATAAAACAGCTGAAGAGGGAGAATAAGAGGTTGGAAGAAGAAAGGGACAGAATAAAAAGTAAACTAGATGAATACGAATCAAAATCGAGGAGGCAAGACGAGCATATTCAGGAAATTAAGGAGCAGCATAAGGGGTGGAAGAAAATACAGAAGGAAGGAAATGTAAATTTGAAGGAAATCATAGAACAACAAAGTAAGGAAAAAGTGGAGAAGGAAGTGGTTAGAGTACTAAGAAGTAGAGAATCTTTGGTCAGGGATGTAGCAGACAAGAAAAAATGTGTGATAATCTCAGGAATAAAAGAAAAACGAATGACAGTAAGATCTGAAAGAGAGAGAGAGGAACTGAGCAAGGCCAAAGAAATAATAGCAGTGGTTATGGAAGGAAACAATGAAGCCCAAGAAGAGATTGAAGAAGTGTTTAGGTTAGGAAAGTACGAGGATGGTGGGGCAAGGCCCTTGAAAGTAAAGTTTAAGTCCCAAGTAATAGTGAATGAAATCATAAGTAGAACGTGGAAATTGTCAGAGAAAGAGGGGTTTAAAAATGTTTGGATTAGGAGAGATGCAAATCAAGAGGAAAGAGCTAAATTAAAGGAGTTAGTAAAGGAAGCAAAGATAAAAAACGAACAACGAACGGAGAAAGAGAAGACAGAGTTCTATTGGAGAGTTATGGACCAGAAATTGAGAAAGTGGTACCGACGGAAGGAAGGAGAGACGAGAGAATAAAAAACGATGAAAAAAGTTTGAAAGTGGCGTACACAAACATTGATGGACTAATATCGGCAAGGTTAGAAATCAATGATTTTTTGAGGGCACACGAACCTGATGTTATGTGCTTTGTAGAGACCAAATTGAAAGAAGATATTGATATTCATATGGGAGGTGGGAAATACAAATTATGGAGAAGAGACAGAAAAGAAAAAATGGGAGGAGGAGTGATGATAGCAGTGAAGGACAACATAAACGTAGATACTGTGGAAATTGCAGAGGGCAGGGCCGAAGCCATAAATTTGAAACTAGAAACTGGGGAGAATGGTAAGAGAGATATGGCAGTGGTATATGTTCCCCCTAAGACGAGAGCATGGAATGACAATGAATACCAGGAGATGTTGTCAGACATGGTTAGTTATCTACAGAAAGTGATCGAGAAAAGCAACAATATAATCCTAATGGGTGACTTTAATTGTAAAGAGGTGAACTGGGAGGAATGGGACTCGGGACACAACGAAGATTCGTGGGGCACTAAATTGTTAAATATAGCAATGAATAATGTAATGACACAGTGGGTTAAAGAAGAGACACGATTCAGAGGTGATGACACACCAGCAAGATTAGATTTGCTACTATCCAAAGAACCTAATGTAATTGAATCATTAAATTATCTGTGTCCTATAGGAAAAAGTGATCATGTGGTCATTGAGTTCCAGATGATAATAGGGAACGTGGTGCCA
This sequence comes from Birgus latro, assembly GCA_018397915.1. Lineage (NCBI taxonomy): Eukaryota > Metazoa > Arthropoda > Malacostraca > Decapoda > Coenobitidae > Birgus > Birgus latro. The sequence goes on from JAGKTI010016282.1 coordinate 18,696, forward strand.
AGAGATGAGCTTTATAGGCAAGGAAGATACAACTTTGGGAAAACAAACTTTGCAGAATTGAGAAAATTTTTTGAAAATGCGGACTGGAGAAAATTCAGAGAAACAAGAGAGATACAGAGGAAGTGGGATATCTTTTTAGACCTCTACAATCTGGGAGTGGAAAAATATGTGCCAAGAGTAAGTGGGAAAGAAAACAGGAAAAAGGTGTGGTTTAATAGAAAGTGTATAATAGCGAAAAAAGAGAGGGACATGGCATGGAACAAATGGAAAAAGAGAAGTAATATCAGAACAAAGGAAGAATATAAAAGAACTAGAAATGAATATACAAGAATACGTAGAGAGGAAGAAAGGAACTTTGAAAAAGGTATAATTGACAAATGTAAGGATGAACCCAAATTGTTTTATAGATTTGTTAATGGCAAATTGAAGCAAAGGGAAGGAATCACCAAACTGAAAGTAGAAGGAGAGGTCTACAAGGATGCAGTAATGCAAGCTGAAGTAATGAACAAATGTTTCCAGTCGGTTTTCACTAAGGAAAGGGAGTTTGTGGAAAGAGAGGGAATAATTAGAAATGTAGTGATAAAAGATATAAAAGTGGAAGTGCAGGAAGTGTATAAATTACTGGGAGCTCAAGATGTAAGGAAGGCCCCAGGACCGGATGGAATCTCTAATTGGGTACTGAAGGAATGCAGAGAACAACTGGCGGATAAGATTCACAATTTAATTGTGTGCTCCTTGGAAGAGGGGAAAGTGCCTCGGGAATGGAAGAGGGCAAATGTGGTGCCAATCTATAAGGGAGGAAACAAGGAAGAACCCCTGAATTATAGACCAGTGTCCCTAACTAGTATGGTTGTGAAATTGTGTGAGAGAATCCTGAAAGATAGATGGAT